>PVHX01000112.1:260714-322084 GCA_004024805.1 Geosciurus inauris
AAAAAAAAAAAAACACTGCAGTGCAAAAGTCTAGAGGGTATAAGAGTGAAGCTGTGCTAAGGATTTTTCATGGTTTATGGCCAAAATTGGCAAAATATTCTTGGAAAAGGAGGAGGAGGAAAAAAACTGAAGAGAAAGAGGAGGAAAGAAGAAGGAGGGGAAGAAAAAGTAGACAGACTTGATTTGTTGAATCAAGACTGTTTAGGTATGGTTATTAACATAGTGTGGTATGAGTTTCAAAAACAGACACAGAATAGAATAAAAAATACTTGATATATGACCAAAGTGGCACAGCACAGTAGTGGGAAGAGGATGATCTTCTTGACAATAGTGCCAGTTAAATTGAATATCTGTAGGAGGAAAAAATGAAATGACTTCTTCTTCACACCATACACAAAAACCAACTCCCAGATTGTCTAGCTCATTTTTAAAGATGAAACAAAAAATATAGGAGATAAAAAATATATATATTTTAAAGCTGAAATCAGTAAAGACTTCTTAAATTGGACACACACACACAAAAATATCTAACCATAAATATAATCACTGCCAGCTGGGTACAGTGGCACAAGCCTGTAATCCCAGCACTTAGGGAGGCTGAGACAGGAGAATCATGTGTTCAAAGCCAGCCTCAGCAATGGAGAGGTGCTAAGCAACTCAGTGAGACCCTGTCTCTACATAAAACACAAAATAGGGCTGGGGGTGTGGCTCAGTGGTCGAGTGCCCCTGAGTTCAGTCTCCAGTACCAAATAAAAAAAAAAAAAAAGATGATCACTGCCAAATTAAACCACATTAAAGCATATGGGAATTTTAGTACATCTTTAAAGAAGTGAAAAGGCAGGACACAGAGTGGGAGAACATATACGTGACACATACAATTGGCAAAGGGCACAAATCTAGAATATGAAAGAACACTTATTAAACAACAAGAAGAATACAGAAAACACAACATAAAAAAAGGCAAGTGACTCAAACAGGTTCTTCATAAACAAGGATATCCAAAGAGTCAAAAAATGCATAAAGAAGTTATTAGGATAAAGCATATAAAATCTATATGATGGTGCCAATAAAAACCTACCTGCATAGATAAAATGAAATGACATATTATACAAAGTATTGACAAGTAAATGAAATAAATGGAACTCTTACATCCTGATAATAGAAATGTAAGGTGGTATATGTACTATTTATAACCCAGAAATTTCACTGCTAGGTATATATCTAATCAAAATTCACGTACATTCATGTGCACACACATCCACACACACACACACAGAGAAAGAGAGAGAGAAAGAATTTATAACAGCATCCTTGATAATAGTCCAAGTTTGTAACAAACCAAAAGTCCATTATCCATAGGTTAATAAATGAATAGAGGTGTATTCATATACTGGAACATAGTAAAATGGAACTAAAACTTCTGTTCTACAGAACAATATGTTGGATTTCATAAACATAATGTTGAACAATGCAATGTTATATACATATTAATGTATTAATACATTATTATTATGTATTAATATGTACTAGTATATTGTATTAATGTACGTATTAATGAATTGATCCATTTATGTAAAGATCAAATAAATGAATAACTAATTCGTGTCATAAAGTGTCAGGATAACATTCTCCTTTGGGGAGGAAGGAAAGGATAACAATAGACAGGTATTAAAGCTGGAGGGAGTCTGGATTTCTGGTAATATTTCTTATTGGTTATGTGAATTTTCATTTTACTATCATTTAATGAACTGTATGCTTAAGATTTATTCACTTTTAAATTATGTTATACTGCAGGGTTTTTTTTAAGATCACTTTGCTGTGAAGAGAATAAAAAACATTAAAGGGAATGGAAAAATGAGAAGGCTTATTACAGAGCAATTTCAATGACACAGGTTAGGAATGATGGTTATTTGGCCTCGGGTATTAAGAGTAAAAATGGAGAAAAGTGAAGGATAAACTTATCAAGGATATATTTAGAGACAGCACAAACCAATCTTACTGATGGATTCTTCTCAAAGAATTTGATAATTAGAGGGATCATGGATGACTCCTCCCTAATAGGTGGATGATGGAATCATACTTAACAAAAAGTCTACTGAAAAGGGTATGTATATATCTTAGGAGTGAGTTGGTAAATTAATTAATTCTTCCTTAAATATTGAAGCTGGAATACTGTGAGATATTTCCATGAGGCCAGTAATCTCTCTGGCAGGCAGTGGCATGGAAGTGTTGAAAATTTCTACTGGAGAATCATCAGGACAGAGATGGAAACTCCATTCCTTAATGTCTCTTTCTAGTCTTATCTTTAAAGAATTGAGGATGGAATATTAATAGCTTGTCCTAAGGCTTTACTATTTGCCAGCCACTATTCTAGCCATTTCATCTGCATTAATCTTGTTGACACTTATACCACCTCCACTCTGAGCTGAAAAACATTATCTTCATTAGCTCCATTTCACAGATTAAAAATATTGAGACACTACTAGGAGGCTCAGTAACTTTCACAATGCCCCATAGTTTGAAAGTATAATAGCAGAGATTCACTTAAAGAAGGCAGACTTGGAATTCATCATTTTTAACTACTATGTGAACATCTTCTCAGAATAGAAAAAAGGTATTGCCATTATGTACTGCTATATAAAAACCTAATGAGTTAAGACACCAATCATTTTATTATGTCGGTTTTTGTGGGTCAGAAATTCAAAAAGTGGTTGTCCAAGTCAGGATATCTCATGCCACCACAATTAGACTGTGCCCAGAGCTGGAACTTCTGGGGGCGGGGATTTAAGTGCCTGGGTGCTGGCCAAGCATCACTATCCTTTCAAGCAGTCAAAGAACCTCTACATTAGATCATTCCATGCAAACTAGGTTGGGCTTTCTCACAGCATGGAAGGTTTGGGACAAACTGTTTACATGGTAACTGATGGTTTCAAGAGAACCAAGTGAAAGCTGTATTGCCTTTCTCTGACTTATGCCTCACAAGTCATGTAACATTACTTCTGCTGTCAACGTGAGCACTATCATATTCAAGGGGAAGGAATGGAAAGTAGGTTCCCAACTCTTGATGGGAGGAGTGTCAACATCACAATGTAAAAAGAGCATATAGGACAGGAGATATTGTGATAGACATTGCTTCAAAATAAAATATACTAAACAAAGAGAAGAGATTAGTCAAGGAGAAAAGAAAATGAGATTCACAAAGAGAGTGCAAAATGTGTGCAACTAATATTAAAAAAACTTTCATTCAATAATTATCAAACATCCTATGTGTGTTTCAGATACCACCAAGAATTATGTGTACATTGGTAAGTCCAACATTATCTTCACCCTAATAAAGCCAAAATTGTCTAAGTGGGAAAGTTACACATATAACAAAATGGGAAGATTTAGGACTTCTTACACAAGGACAGCGACAAAATTCATGGTACTTGATGTAGAACAGGTATTGGCAAATTTCAGCCTGCAGTCAAATCAAGCTTACCACCTGTTTTTTCAACTAAGACTTTATTGAAACACATATTGTCTCCTCCCATCAAGAGTTGGGAACCGATTTTCCATTCCCTCCCTTTGAATATGATAGTGCTCATGGTGACAGCAGAAGTAATGTTACATGACTTGTGAGCATAAGTCAGAGAAAGGCAATACAGCTTTCACTTGGTTCTCTTGAAACCTTTAGTTACCATGTAAACAGTTTGTCCCAAAACTTCCATTAACATATTGTCTGTGACTAGCTTTATTCTAAAAAGGCAATGCTAAATAATGAGACAGAGACTGCATGGCCCTCAAAGACTATATTTACTATCTGCCTTTTTACAGAAAAAAATCTGTCTACCTCTGGAGTAGAATACTGTGCATCCACTCAGAAGAGAGAAAGGAACTAAAGCCAAGAGGGAACACCCTATATTTCCAGCATGGTATAGAATGCACAAGCGTTGCTGATTCAGAAGAATGGCATTATTGGACAACCAATAGAGGGGAATGCTGGTGGAAGAAGGCATGCAAATGCTCTACTTCTTTTTGACACAGTTCCTTGACTCTCCACAACTGCTGAAGTCCTAGAAGCATTGGGGCATTGTAAGAAGTCCTGAGAAGACCCTTCTGTAGAAATCTTTGGTAATCTCTTTAGAATATATGATCCCATGACTACATTGATAGGACACACACATTCCTATGCATCAAAACCACACCATTATTAATTGTTGGACTTTCATTTTGTGGGTCCTCTCATGTCACCATATTAGCTACCAATCGCCCTAATCTAGGCAAACTGGCACTGGGCACTTCCTTTCACCTTCTTCTCATTGAGTATCATCTACACAGTTCACTGTCTCTAAAGGATTGGACTGGTCAGGAATATATGGCCACATGGAAGATAAATAGTCATAAACTTTCACACTGGAATCTCCCATTCAAAGTATCATAATTTCACCACTTGGTTCCGTTGAGACATTCATCTCTTGTACTTCCGAGCCAGCTGGTCATTTCACACACATTCCACACACAGGAAATGTCCATGTATCAGTAACCTCACTAAATAACTATGACAATAAGCTCAAGAATGTTATGGCCAAGGACACAAACAGAACAAAAGGATTTCAGGAGTTCTTCCAGGGGGAACCACAATATGATTCCTGGTATTTCATGGTGCAGAATAATTGGGAAAGTAACTATGGATAATAATACAACAGAAGAATGCCTGACCAAAACTTAGACAACATTTAGACACTCAATTTGAAATTTAGCTTTGCTAACTAGTTGTGGATGTGAACCATAGTGAGGAGACTCTTGCAGATAGCACGCCAATGTCAGACTAGAGCCACTAGAAAACAGGTAGCAATGTATTTGTTTGAGCAGCATAAAGAAAATTTATCTAGAAAGAGGTTAAAGGGGAGCTAGATCAGATATCATATGTTTTAAAAATATTTTAAGTCAGGAAAAGTTTTACCTACATAGTAAATGTAATATATCAAATTTCTCATGATAATCCTCTAGAAGAAACTCCTTCAGGCTCTTACCACAACAGTGGGCTTGAGCAACGCTTTTAACTTGAAGCAACTTGTATGAAATTGGACATTCATTGGACCTTGAAAATGGTCAATTACATGCTTTGTTGAATGAATGAATTTGTGTCCTGGCAAAAATAAAATCCTAGGCCAAGAGGGAGATACACTAGTGGAGCAATGTGATTCTTTATGTTTTCCATTTTTGTTCTTCCGGATGCCATGTTGAGTCATGTCTGTGTTTTATTTCTGTGTGCCATGACTTTCCTACCTAAGGTATTCATTGGGGGTACAAGAAGGAGGGTGAGATGACATCAAGATTACTGATTGTATTGTTGAACCTTAAATCTTAAGAGGACTTAGGAATTACCTAGTGCCATGGCCTCAGAAAAGCTATGTACTGACCAGTTCTATTCAAGATTAAATCCTAACAAGCCCAATAAAAAAAGATGAAAATATACAACTAAACATGATGTTTGTGTGTGAGCATAAGTGGTGAGCACCTTATTTGTTGTCAACTTGTCAACTCTCATTTCTCGTGAGGAACAACCTAATTTATTGTGTTAAAATTCCCTTTTTCTTATAAAGCGCTAATTGTAGCAGGGGTGTGTGTGTGTGTGTGTGTGTTTTAATCTTTTCACTGGGCAAACTAAAACTATGGCAATACTTTGTCTACCCTAACCACTACCACCCCACTACCACCCTCGCCAAAGTTTTGAAATTTTACTGATACGGTACATGTAATCTGAAAATCCTTCTTCTCTTGCCTCCAAAATTATCCTTTCTAACTAAAAGCTTGTTGTGCTAATAAAGAAATATAGAGAAACAGTTTGGGAAAGAGCCTTCTTTAAAAGTTAATAGGAACCAATATGTGGAATTCTCCCCATACTTGTTTCTCCTCTTCTACAAAGATTTAGAATACTTTTCTGAGTCTTGAGTTTTATCTTTTAAAAAAGATCTGGGTATGTCTTGCCCCCTCCTTTACATTCCTGGAATCAGCTACAGTTTTGTGGGTGGGTAGGAGTCTGTGGCCTTTCCTGTTAAATCAGAAAAGGAACAATTGTGAAATGGCACTCCGTCTCCTAGGAGGAAACAAAGCATGGCATATCCAGAGCCATTTCAGGAACCAGGCTTCACCCTTGCTACTGTTTGGATCTGAAATGCCACCAAAAGGGCTCATGTGTCCAAAGCCTATTCACCAAACTGGTGCTACCAGAAGGCTGTAGAATCATTAAGAGGGAATGGTTGGGAGATCTTGGGTGTTTGGAGGCATGCCCTTGAAGGGGACTGTGGGACTCTGACTCTTCCCCTTTCTCTTCTTTGCTCTTCCATCATAAGGTGAAGAATTTTACTCCACCACATACTCCCACCACGATGTACTGTCTCACTACAGGCCCAAAAGCAACAAAATCTGTCAATCATAGATTAAAACCTTCAAAACTATAAATCTTTTCTGTCTAGAAATTGTTTATCTCAGGTATTTGTTACAGAATCAGAAGGCTGAGCAATGCAGTCAGTATCAAAAATTTAGTATTGACTACTTCTGTGGCCCAGGAGGACATTGATGTTGGAAACTAATTCACATTCTTTGTTTATTCACCTATACTAAGCATGTTTACTAGGAGACAGCATTCAAGAACACACTCTCTCTATGCTAACAAAATACTATGTTATTACATTCTGGATGGCTCTAGGACAGAGGGCAAGGAAAGAAAATTATATGATTTTAATTTGGTTCAATATTTTCTAAGAACAAGTTGATCTGTATATTTATATTTATTTTCACTTATTGAAAATGTTTCCAAAGGTTGCAGATTGCTAAGAACCCAAAGGAACATACTACAGATAAACTAGTAAAAGTAAATGGGAGAAGCTGGGGATATAGCTCAGTTGATAGAGTGCTTACCTTGCATGCACAAGGCCCTGGGTTCAATCTCCAGCACAAAAAAAAATGTAAATGGGAAGTGATCTATTCTCTATGGGTAGATTATTAATTTTGCCCTCCCTATTCAGAGATAACCTTATGGAAGGATGTGTCATGAGGTGTGAGTGTGATCAGCTTCCCACAGATGTCCTTTCTACATGGTGTCCTAGAGACACAGTTTGTGGTTTTGTAGGTCCGGGTGCTGAAACCACACTACAAAATGTTTTATCTCTGTTTTGGGGACAAAAACCTTCCCAGAGTGTCATTCATTTATTTAGCAAATATTTATTTAAAATGATGTGCCACTATATGGTAATGCAAAGATACATGAAGCATAGTTCTTATCCTTAAAGATAATAGCCCACTTGATATTTATTGAATACTACCGTGTACAGGTGTTAGGTATTTGTGTCCCCTAAAATTCATAAGTTGAAGCCCAAATCCCCAATGTGACTGTATTTGGACACAGTCCCTTTAAAGAGGCAATTAAGTTTAAACAAAGTCATTAGGGCCAGGCCCTAATTCAAAAGAACTGGTGTTTTTATATGAAGAAGAACACACAAAAAAAGATCTCTCTTTGTCTATTCAAGCACAAAGAGGCCATGTGATAAAGATGACAGCTACCTCTAAGCCAAGAAAAGAGGCATCAGCATGAAATTTACCTTGCCAGCACCTGGATATCAGCGTCTAGCCTCCAAAACTCTTAGAAATGATTTTGATTACTTATCATCCAGTCTGTGTGATTTTCTTTCAGCTCTACAGAATAGGACTCCAGGCAATGGCAGTAGGAATTTTATACAGAAGCCGCAGGCACTATTGTTTTTCTTATTTAGAACTATGCTGTAATGACTGTCCTTATAACCCATATGGATCCTAGTTTTTAGAGAGTTTGTTTTGGATTTCCCTTTATAAACTTGTTATCAGAAAACCCACTGCTCTCAAACTACTATCTGGCTACACTAAAGCTTTTCTTGAGATCCTTCTGATAAAAAAAAAAAAAAATGATCCTCTCTTTATTCTCCCTTCCTCACTTCCACCAAGATGTTCATGAGGAAAGTAGTATAAACAGATATACCCATTTATGCAAAGGTGCTGACAGTGCTACTTTTCATCTGATGATGAATAATACACTACTCCTTTGCTATTCAAAGTGTGGTCAGCAGATCAGCAGCATTGGCCTCACTTGGGAGCTTGTTAGATGTGCAGAATCTCAGGCTCTTCTCTAGACTGATGTGTAGGTGTCATAGAGTATGAGAAGCTCTGCTTTACCGAGAGTTAAAAGAATCAGTCACAAATATGTCTATGAACCAGGCAGCACCTCCCTGAGGCAGTTCTTTCACCCTTAAAAGAAAAGCATCCATTCAAATAATCTCCCACTCTATCCCAGCCTTCCTGGTCATATTGCAATGCTCCTGTGAAGCTCCTCTTCTGCTTTCACATACTATCTTCTGCCATCTTTTAGGAATACTGTCACAAATGCAATCTTTGATCCCATCCATCAGCCAGGGGCCTCTCCATCTCTTCTGTGACACTATCTTCTCACTCTAATTAAAGCATCTCTCAATTCCTTCCTCACAGAAGATCTAGGCCTACTGTTATGTTGTCCCTCTGTTATAGTTTGGGTCTGAAATATCCCCTAAAGGTCATGTGCTGATGGCTTGTTTGCCAACCTGTGGTGCCACTAGGAGGTGGTGCAACCTTTAGGAGGTGGGGTCTAGTAGGAGGAAGTTGGTCATTGGGGTTGTGCCTTTGAAGGGTGTATTTTGTCCCCAGGCCCTATCCCCACCCACTGTCTCCTGCCTGGCCACCAAGAGGTGAGCAGATTTGCTTTGCTTTGCCATGTGTTCTCTGCCACGATGTTCTCCCTCACCACAGGCCCAGAAATAATGGACCCAAGAGACCCTGTACTGAATTCACCCTCTGAAACCATGAACTGAAATAACTCTTTCCTCCTCTAGTTGGTTTTTATCAGGTATTTTGTCACAGTAATAGAAAGCTGACTAACACATCTTATATTCCAAACTTCTGGTCACCAAGTTATCCCAGTTTTTCCAATTACTTGGGATTTTTTTCAAACCAATTCTTGAAGAAATTCTTCCCAAGGCAAAACTAGTCAAGACTTTTATTTCTTTGAATATTTTCTCAAATAGAGTATACACATACAATCAACTAAAGGGAAGAAAGATAGCAAAACCATAAAGATATGGTTTTTCTAAAAAACCATATCTAAAGAAAAAAAGTTAGAATTTTTATCAAGAGAACAGTATCTACAAAGGATTAACTATATCCTGAAGCAGTCTGATCTAATGGTTAATGAATGTGGGCTAATTGAATAAGATTTCACAAGTTCATCTCAGAACAATCATGGAAAAATAACTCCAAAAAATGTTCTCTACTTAAAAACAAGAGTACCTTGTGCAATATCTCTGGTCGCAGGAACACTCAGAGATGCAATTGTTTTTCCTAGCTAATATTGAAAAGCTGTGAAAGTTAATTCTGTTCCAAAAATATGTATTACACTTCTAAGAGCATGAGAGTGTCCTAGGTACAAAGGTTAGAGCATAGTGACCTGGAGTATGGATCCTAATTACCAGATTTGAATCCCAATTCCATCACTTACCTGCTGTGTAGCTTTCAATAAACTACTTAATCTCACTATTAAATTTTCTCACTGACAAAGAGATAATAATATGTAGGGAATTCCTAGGGGAGATTTATACACCAGCTCTCAAGAAAAGGAAACCTATCTCATTGGTTACCTCCTGCTTCCATTCTCGTGGAAAAGGCATGACTGCTTATATTTGGTATAGGGTGCTCACTTGCATGAACAGGCCATGGCAGATTGACTTTTAAGCTGATTGGTCGAAAGGGACTATATATTCCTCCCCATTTCCACAATAAATGAGTTCCTGCACTGACTGGTCTCCCTGACTCGTCTGATTGTCCTCCAGCGAGAGGGCTGGGTGTGGGCCATCAGTCAGCTCCTGCCTTTCCTGGTTCAACCTTGCCAGGATAAGGCCCTCTCCTTCCCCTGCAGTCTCCGGGGGAATACAGGGCTAAAAACCCCGGCATTCTGGCGCCCAACGTGGGGCAAAAGCAAAAGTGAAACTAGATTGCTGGCGGACCAGGCCAAGCGAGTCCCGAGGTAAGAGCACACCCGAAAAGATGGGGCAGGCTAATACTAAGGAAGACCCCACTCTTAAGGCACTAAGGTACATGCTTAAGAGTCGAAGCCCAGAGGTCTCTGATACCCATGCTGAGAAGGTCTGGGAGACCACATGGGCAGCCCCTTGGCTCCCAGCCAGCAATCTTTTTGACCACTCCACATGGAGGAGGGTGGAACAGCTTGTCAGGAAGAGGGAGGTCAACTTGGGTGAGGATCCACCCTTGGGGATCTACCCGACCCTGTCGGCTCTCAAGGCCTGCTTCTGCCCTGTGACACCTAAGGAACCCCTTGGGGACAAGCCAAGGTCATCCAAGGGAGCCCAAGAGCAGATCCCCAAGGAGAGCATGGGGGGTGGCCCTGAATGGGAGCTCTTTGATAGTGAGCAGCTTGAAGTGTCCCATGGGCCGCGCCTACCCTCCCCCATGAAAGGGAAGGGTCCCAAGACCTGGCCTGAGGTGGTTCCCTAGGCCAATCTCTCCCTGCCATCAGCCCCAGAGCCTGACTTGCTGGCCCGCCCCCATGAGGGCAAACAGCCTCCTCCATATTTGTCACCTTTCCCCTGAGGAGAGCCGATCACCATCTTGTCCCAATGGCGGGAAATCACTTCCACCATCTTGTCGCACAGACAAGGAGGCGCCACCATTTTGTCAGGCATTTCCGGTAAATGCCAATCCAGGTGGAAACTGACCAGCAGTTTGGTACCCCTCGGAAGCACAGGAGCTCAAGGAACTTAAAAAGGCAGTCTCAGAGGATGGACATAATTCCCCATGGGCTGAGACCATCCTTCAAGGATTGGCTCATCAACAGTGCACCACCCAGAACTGGAAGAGCCTAACTAAGGCGGTTCTTCCTGCCCACTATACCTTAAATGGTGTGCTTTTTTAAATGAGGAGTGTCACTCCCAAGCAGAGAGGAACCAGGCCACTAATCCTCCTGTCCCTATTACTTATGGGATGCTCTCAGGGTCAAATGATCAATTTGCCACTGGGCCCCAACAGGCTGCCATCCCAGCACCCTATCAGGAACAGGTGCGATCACTGGGCTTAAGGGCATGGAAAAAACTAGAGGAGGGGCTGTTGGAACCCCCGGTATGGGGATAACACAAAAGCCCACTGAAGATCTAGCTACCTTTATCGAGAGGGTAGAAAAAAGCCTCCAATGAAAGATCCCCCCACCCCCCTGCAAGACCAATTCATTAAAATGTTGGTCTTGGAAGGGATGACCACAGACCACAAGCTGGCCTGCTCAGGGATGAAGGATCGATACATGGGGAGATGGATAATAGTGACCAAGGATGTGGGTACTCAGGCCCACCAATCCCAAGCCCTGGTGATGGCCTTACAGGCTCAAACTGCCTCTCTTACAGAGGCTCTGACTGCTGCCCTCTCTCTTTCCCACTAAGGGGGGTGAAACTCACAGCCTGGGGAGAAGGGGGTTTACTATGGCTGTGGACAACCCAGTCATTTTAAAAGGGAATGCCCTAATGGCCGCCCATGGCCTGGCTGGCACCCTGGCCCTCCCCTAGGGAGGATGGCAAATCAGCTTTCTCCCAAGACCCCCTGTCCTAGATGTAAGAAGGGGCTCCATTGGCAAAAGGATTATTGATCCAATTCGATATCCTGGGCAATCCTTTAAACTAAGGGAGGGACACCCTCCAGCCCCATCAACCAAAGGAAGCCCAACTGCTGGGGGTACGAATCCCCCCAGAGCCCACTGGACTGTCCCTATAATACCAGGGATAAGGCCAAAAATGGATATCTATATAGCTGGGAAAAGGTTCCATTGTCTGATTGACACAGGGACAGACCGCACTGTGTTACAAAAGGAAGAGGTCCCCTCTCAATGGAAGTTGATCCCAGGGCCCTATCTATTGGGAATCAGGGGAAATACTGCCTCTGAGGATACTAAAGATTGGCTTAAATGGAAGATGTAGATGGGAATCATGGGGAGGTCTGACCCCTCATTGCCCCTGGCCTCACAGCCAATTTGCTGAGACAGGATATTCTTGGGGAGGCTGAAGTGTATATCACCACTGATCATAAGGCTCTTTATGATGACATTCTAGAGGAGGAAGAATACCAGCAACAATTTAACTTGCCCAGGAAGGTTTTTAGCAACTATAGGGCTGACCCTCTCCTCGAGGCCACACAGCAACGGGTTCCCATACCTCATGTAAGGCCTCACCCCCAATACTAGGGGCCACTGTTCCATTGATGCCCGCCATTACCTGGCTTCTGGGCACCCGTTTGGGTGGAACAGTGGCCATTACCCCAAAACAAGCTCCAAAAGTTAAAAGATATTGTCCAGGAACAATTAGCACTAGGCCACATTCGACCATGCCTTAGCCCCTGGAATAGTCCTGTTTTTGTAATATAAAAGACATCTGGCAAATGGAGGATGTTACAAGACTTAAGAAAGATTAGCGAGCGGATGGTTCCAGTGGGCACCCCTTTATGAGGACTGCCCTGGATTCCATCCATCCCAAAAAACCTGTCCCTCATCGTGATTGACATTAGGGACTTTTTTTTTTCCATCCCTCTTAACTCTGTTGATTGTGAGAAGTTCGCATTCTCCATCCCCTCCACTAATTTCCAGAGGCCTGATGAAAGGTACGAGTGGGTGGTTTTGCCACAGGGCATAGCTAATAGTCCTGCCTTCTGTCAATAATACATCTCATATATATTATGGCCCCTCCAACAACAACCAGGAATTACTCTCTATGTCTATATGGATGACATTATTATTGGTGCAGTCAATGCCTCCCAGTTAGGCTCTGCCTGTAGGGAGCTCCAGCACCTTCTAGAGCAAGGGGGATTACATATCTCCAATGATAAAGTCCAGACTGCCCTGCCCTTTGAGATTTTGGGAGCAAAACTCAAACTAGACTATCTGCCCCCACAAACCTCAGTTAGCTATAAAGCCCTCATACACCTTAATGGAATTACAAAAGGTCTTGGGAGAATTTAATTGGCTGTGGTCCTGGACCCACATCACTATGGAGGACCTTCTCCCACTTTCGAGTTACTAAAAGATAAAGACCCCTCAGATCTTATTCTGCTGACAAAGGAACAGCAACAGATATTCCAAAAGATTCAATCGACCCTCGATGAGGCTCAGCTGGCCCGATACCAACCTGATTGTGATCTCTGCCTGTGGATTCTTCCTGGCTCTAAGCTGCTCTCAGCTGTCATTACCCAATGGAGGAGCCCTCTTAAATGGATCCATTCCTCTATAGGGGACACCCTGAGGGTATATGCACAACTGGATCAGTTAGCAGATCTCACAATTAAAGGTCGGGATGTAACCGTAAGACATTATGGGAAAGACCCTGACATCCTGACGATCCCCTATCGTCTGATTTTGAGTGGATCCGTAGAAACCATAACAGAGTGTCTGACACCCTAACTGGCTTTGGGGGAAAAATTGATTGCCATTATGGGGCTACCAAATGGGTCACCTCATTCTCAAGGCTGGAATGGACCACCCCCAAACTTTTCTCTGGTAAGCCTCTCCCTGAGGCTGTAAATGTGTTCACTGATTGCGGCAAGGAGGGATCTGCGGTTGTCATTCTCCCTCCCGCCTGCCTCGTAAATAAGACAAGACAAACCCAATATTTCTGACAAGTCAATGGGTCAGCTCAAACCTGTAAATCCTGCTTGCCCTTTCTACAGATTCCACCCCTCCAATCCCCTGGGATAAATCCCAGAGGATTAAAACCAAATGCTATTTGGCAAACTGATGTGACTTATTATGCACCCTTTGGCAAACTTAAGTATGTTTATGTGACCATAGACACCTGTTCTCACACTTATTGGGCCATTGCTCATACAGGAGAAAGGGATAAACATGCACAGAGTCACTTTTTGCAGTGCTTTGCTATTTTAGGAATACTTTAACAGGTAAAAATAGACAATGGGCCTTACTTTGTACAAGAATTTTTTGCTCAGTGGCATATTAAACATTCTACTGGAATCCCATATAACCCTAGGGGACAGGCCATTGTAGAGCAACACAATAAAACTATAAAGGATCAATTATTAAAACAAAAAGGGGGAATTAACCTCCATGACCAGTTACAAATGGCCATGCTCACATTAAATATTTTAAATTTTTCAAAAGAACAGCCCCTAACAGCCTTTCAGAGGCACTGGTCCAACCAGACATCCTACACCAAAATTGAGGTCCAATGGAAGGACCCCCTGACAGGATGCTGGTGTGGGCCAGACCCCCTTATAAGTGTTGGTAGCAGATTTGGATGTGTCTTCCCAATAGATGAATCAAACTCCATGTGGGTGCCTGCCAGAAACCTTAAATATTGCCACCCTGAACAAATTGATAACCCAAGAGCATCTACTCTTGAGGGGTCTCTCTCCCACTCCTTCCTTTCTAGGAATATGCCCATGTGAAAGGCCACAGTAGACTCTTCATAGCCTTTCTTCTGCTGTTCATTGGAGGGAGTATTGCAGGAACCATACTGGATCTTCAGTCCCAACTTGACTCTACCGATCGGGGATTGTCCAGAATAAGATAAAAAAATTCTTTTGACTGGGCTAAATGGATGGATCTCTACCTCCTCCCCTTCCTGGGTCTGCTTATTACTGTAATCCTTGTATTCACCTTTGGGCCATGTGTAATCAATAAGTTTTTGCAATTCATTAGGGACCAAGCACGGTCCGTACAGCTCATGGTGGTTAGACAGCAGTATGCCGCTCTACACAACATGGATCGGGAGCCTTATGAAGGCCCTAGTTCCTATCAAGATGTGGGAGTATGAATCCCTTTTCTCTTAAATAGCTGGCTCTTCATCTGACCCTCGCCCAGTACCCCTCTAGTGGTCTAGCCCACTCAAGGGAGACACCCCTCAGAAGAGGTAAGGTGGTAGTCAATGACGGGTAAGATCCCTTGATGGGGACCACCTAAGACAGGCACACCTTCGAGTATGTAGGGTGCTCCCTTTCTTTATTAAAACAAAAAGAGGGAAACGTAGGGCGTTCCTAGGGGTGATTTATACGCCAGCTCCCGAGAAAAGGAAACCTATCTCATTGGTTACTTCCCGTTTCCGTGCTCGTGGAAAAGGCATGACTGCTTATATTTGGTATAGGGTGCTTGCCTGCATGAACAGACAATGGCAGATTGACCTTTAAGCTGATTGGTCGAAAGGGACTATATGTTCCTCCCCATTTCCACAATAAATGAGTTCCTGCGCTGACTGGTCTCCCTGACGCATCTGATTGTCCTCCAGCAAGAGGGCTGGGTGCGGGCAGTCAGTCGGCTCCTGCCTTTCCTGGTTCAGCCTCGCCAGGATAGGGCCCTCTCCTTCCCCTGCAGTCTCGGCGGGAATACAGGGCTAAAACCCCTGGCAATAATATGCTTGAATTATAGGATTGTTACCATGATTAAATGGCTAATAGTCTATGTATAAAAACTCAAAATAGTGTATAACCAATAATGCCAAAAAATAATAGCTATCATTTTAATATTATAGTCTATTGGCCATAGGAGCTTTTTCTATAAAATATTTTATCTCCCACAGCAATCATTAAGCCTAATGAAAAAATGTGACCTTATGCAGCCCTTAACTCTAGTAGACAAGATACCAGTCCATGAGGTCCTTATCAGTAAAAGAAACAAAAATCTTTGGCTAAATAGGTGAAGTTAATAAGTAAGTAAATATATTTTTTCAGGTATCCATTCAAGTAATTTAAACTGTTTACTAGATGCCTACTTGGTGCCATGTAGTGTCTTCATGGTGCTAGCAGTATAGCACCAGAGAGGAATACCAACCAGTGAACCAAAAAATAAATATAATCTCACACTGAGTTAAGTGTTCTGAAGGGAAAAAGTATTCCCTATTACAGAGAAAAATGAGGGTATATATTTGGTAATGAGGTAATAATGGCATTCAAAGAATCTAGAAACTCTTTTTCTTACTTAGCATAATATATTTCCCCATTTATTTTGAAAGAATGCCAGTTCCATAGGGTCAAATCCCTCTCCAAGAAATTCTTTAAAACTCCTCTTGGGGGGCTGGGATTGTGGCTCAGTGGCAGAGCACTTGCCTCGCATGTGTGAGGCACTGGGTTCAATTCTCAGCACCACATATAAAATAAATGAATAAAATGAAGGTCCATCAACATCTGAAAATTTCTTTTAAAAAAACTCCTTTTGGAGTTTCACAATTCACATTGTCTCATTAAATTAAGTTCCCTTTTTCTCAGGACCTGGAATAATGATACGTTTTAGAGAAATTCAGTAAACTCTGGCTGAATAAATCCATGATAAAATGAATGAACAAACCATAGAACCATTTTTATAAAACACCTATTAAAACCTGCTAGAACTAATGCTCTGGGGAACACAGGGTTCAGGGGGCAGGTTGTCACCAAAGAAACACTGTACTTAAGGGAAAACAAAAGCCTAACCCTCATCACAATTTATTCACTTCCAAAATTAGGACAGTAGAAGAAAGGACACAGGGTCATGACTAAGTCTAGAAAAGCTAACCACCTTTTTTCTTCTGTTTTGATTTTGTACAGAGATATTACAAAATCTCTGTGTTTGGCACTTATAAGTTTCCCATACCCACCCTCCCACCCCTGTGTCTGTCTAGTTTTCATGTCTATTCTGGCATCTTTTCCACACTGATGATTGACTTCATTTGAAACATCCTTGATGGCTATTGTTAGGTCTTAAATCATGGATGGGTGGGGTTGAGAAATGTCTTTCTTACAATGTTCATATTGTCACGTGTTAAATCTGGGTTTCAAGAAGTCTGGGCCATGTTAGATCTAGATCCAATTCATCATGCATTTCATTTAGTCTCCTAGATATTCTCTATGAGAATACAATGTGTTAGTTCCATTCTGTTGCCAGATATTTGTGGTTTTGAGACCTTCATCACTCAGCTGTGGAACAAGACACATTCAGAAGTTTGTTCAAATAAGTTATATAGTTGACATTTCTCCCAAAAACTATGGCCCTTACATAGAGATAGAAAGAAGATTAGTAGTTTACAGGAGCTAAAGGGAGTGGGAAAGGGGAAATAACTACTTAATGGGCATGGAGTTTCCTTTGAGGGTGTTGAAAATATTTTGGAACTAGTCGGAAGTGATGGTTGTATAACATTGTGAGTGTAATAAACAGCATTGAGTTGCTCACTTCAAAAGAGTTAATTTTATATTATGTAAAGCTCATTTTTAGTTAAAAACAAAAACAAAAACAAAAAAACTCTACCACCACCACCACAACAAAAAACATGGCCCTATGAGATCTTCTGAAATCACTGCCTCTAACATGACATAAAGGAAACTGCTCTAATAATAAGAGATACAATATTATGCACCTACAGTTCTGTGGAGCTCATTCTGCTCCACACCAGTATCAAAAAGGAAAATAGAGAAATTCTGTTGTTAAGGGAAAGAAGAGCTGTGGCCGCCAGGACTTTGTCATCAATCAGCACATTGTCACTCACTTGTGTGAACTTCCAAGCAGCTTCTGATCTCAGGATGAAACCCAAGTGAGGACAATGGTATACCATGAAGACAGACTACTTATGAGACCCAGTATTTTTTTTTAAAAAATGAGTTTCTGTGAAGCTGGCACTAAAATATGTATAGTAGTAAGGATAGGAGAAGAATTGCTAGGGTAGAAAAAATACAGGTATGGGAAAGAAAAAAAAAGGAAAAAATCACTGTTCCTTTAAACATATGTATTAATCACAGTTCACAACCAATTCAAGGTAGGAAGCCACAGCTGTGAATGGGAGAGCAGAGGGAGGACATTATTATTATTTTAAATATATTTATATTAAATCATTACTAAAAATGGGGTATAAGGCTAGGAATTCACAGCTGGAAGGAGGGCAAAGGGAACTTAGTCTCTCTCCTTTGAAATGTATGTGTTGTGTTACGTAGGTTTCCAGCTAGGTCAAAGGGGGTATCCTCTGCAGCTGGAAGTGGGAGGACCACTGAGAATGCTAGTTTGTCTACCTGTCACTTTAAAACATGTTACTTCCCTCTAAGCATAGGAGCCTCTTGCAAAATAGACAACACTGGGAAATGGGAGAAAGGGACAACTAGATATTTACATAGACTAATCTGATTTCTCAGCTTTAAGAAACTCCATGGATTTTTGTAACACATGCTATTTTGTTTTCCCCTGAGGAAGAAGTACCAACATTCTTGACAATTTTTGGGTGCTCGGGAATTTCTTTAGGACAGATGCAATTAATTTCCTACATTAATTTCTGCATCACAGAACCTTGAACAATGCCTGGCATGATTATGGAGGAAGGATAGATGCATGGATGAATAGATGGATGGGCAGAGGCATGGAAGAAAGGGTGAAGGGATGGACAGACGGCTGCTATCAAGAAACCAGAGCCAAATATGTATCAAAAAAATGGACATGGACAACACCTAGGGAGAAACTAGCTTTTTGTTTAGAACTCTAGAGTCAGTTTAGGGAGTGCTATAGACAAAAGAAGGATAAGGAAACATGGATATTAACTTAAGCTTAACCTATTGTAGAGGCATAATAGAGACAAAGGAGGAGGATAACAAAATATGGCAATAAGAGAAAGTATGAAATCCCTTAAAAAGAAAATCTCCACTATATCTCCAATTGTTCTGCCTTCTGTATTGTAGTTATAAAATCACTTATGAAATAATGCTCACTTACTAGGAAAAGCACTGGCTTTGGCAGTTTCACAGAGCTCATTTCAAAGATGGGCTCTATCATTTGATGATGATGTGGAGGTTCCTCAAAAAATTAAAAATAGAATGACCACATGAACGATATGTACTGAGTATACATCCAAAAAAAATGAAATTAGTCTGTAGAAGAGATACCTGAACTCTCATGTTTATTATAGCACTGTTCACAGTATCTAAGCTGTATAATCAATTTAAATATCCACTAACAGTTGAATGTATAAAGAAAACATAGTATATATACATAATAGAACACTATTCAGTCATAAAAGAATCATGTAAGAGTAAACTGGATTATAAATATTCAGGTATTTTATTAATTCTTAGAGGAATGTTTTCATGTTTTAATACTTCCATAATTGGGATGTCTCTCACAATTATTGTTATCTAGTTGGTGATTATGACATAACTGTCATTGGAGGCACATGAACAAGCTGGAAAATTAAACAACTGCAACTCCTTAACAGTTTAGTTAAGAAACTATGTAAAAAGTATTTAAAGACAGAATATGAGCACTGGTTGTTTTCTGACCATCTTTCATTGAAATCCTATGGTCAGATCAAAAAATTCCCATCATCAAAACTTGCAGAGCAAGTTAGTGATTAGAGATTATACCAGAGTATTCTTTTAAGAAATACTGCACCAGTGATACTCCCAGTGACACAGAGGATAATTTTGTGTGAAAAAAACATAGATATCAATAACTATGAATTAAAAACTGATTCAGGACAGGACTCCTATTTAGAGCAGAGTGAAATGACTGGAAAATCTTCTGCCCTGAAAATAAGTTTACATTGACAAAATTGTCAGAAATATGCATTCTAGGCTCTGGATATTGGCCCAAAATAAATAATATATCAATAAGTATTAATTCATGACAAGCTACTAGAATTTGAAGTAAGAACATTGAGTATCTCCAGATGTTTTGATGTGGCAGCTCTGCCCTCAATCAGGGTGGCACTAAGAAAACCATCTGCCTCCTATCAGCAGAGGCTATTTTGGAGTGGATGGTAGAAATGAATGCCCAACAGTGTTGTTAGTAAAAATAAGAGTTGTGAACAACTGTACTAGCCTGAGATTGGGATCCTAGATAGAAATTTAATGGGAGAAACTAGATGTGAAAAAGTCATAGAAGAGCTAGACAAGTTTATCCTTATCCTTGGTTTCCTAGAAACTAGACATATGCATGAGGACACCAAGAGGGGTCCACAGAAAGTTAAATCTGAGGCAAGACTGAACATTGCCTGAACTTTCCATGTGTTCCTCAACACAAACACAAGTTAACTGGCAGGGAGTAGAAATCTTATGAACTGAGGTATTTAAGCACAACTCCTGACCAATGACTTGCTAGCCAGTAAGCTATGCAGACACAGGGAAAATGCCTTGAAATTCAGGCTAAAAATATAAATAGGATTTTTTTAACTTAATAAAAATATCTGTGGTTGTATATTGCAAGGCGAACAGATCCTGCATTTAAGCCCAGGTATGTAACTTTAAAATGGTAACAACAAATCTTAGAAAAAGAAGTTCAGAATCCATAGTTTCTAGAATGCATTAAATAAAATGCCAAATTTTCAATAACAACAACAACTAAATGAGGCATGCAAAGAACCAAGCAAAAGGGGAAAATATCAGTCAATAGAAACTGATGGGGCCCAGATGTTAGATTTAACAAAGACTTCAAAGTAGCTATTAAAAATATGTTCAAAGAATTAAAGGAAAACCATGTCTAAAGAATGAAAGAAAAATATGATGGTAATGACTCAACAAATAAGTAATCACAACAGAGAAATAGGAACTATTTTAAAACCAAATGGAAAGTCTATGGTTGAAAAGTATAAAAACCAATAAAAATTTCATAGATGAGTTCAACAGCAGATAAGAGGTGGCAGAAGAAAACATTTCTACTGAACCAATCTAAAGACCAAAGAGGAAAAATATCAAAAGAAAAATGAACAGAGCCTCAGAAACCTGTGTGACAGCATCCAATATATCGATGTATGTGTAATGGGAGTTCCAGAAGAGAGAAAAGGGCATTAAAAATGTTTTAAAAAATAATGGCCCCAAACCTCTCAAATTTGATATACTATAAGAAGCTCAATAAACACAACACAGGTGAACTCTAAAAGGTCCACATCTAGTACATCATAGTCAAACCACTGAAAAATAAAGACAAAATAATTTTGAAAGCATCAACAAAAATGATTCATCTCACATGGGGTAATAACAATATTACTAATGGATTTTTTAAAAATAAAAAATGGAGGTCAAGAGAGTAGTAGAATGACATATTAAAAAGACAAACAAAACAATGTCAAACAACAGTTCTGTAGCCATCGAAACTATCCTTCTAAAATGAAACTGAAATAAAGACAAGCCACAAAACTGAGAGAATTGTTTTTAAAAGGCCCATTCTATGAAATACCAGTCATTGGATGATAACATGGAAACAGGAAGAAATGATAAATACTCCAGTGGGTAAACACATGGGTAAACAAAGAAGACTGTATAAATATATTTTTTATTTTCTTTCCTTAACTTTTAAAAACCATGAGATTGGATAAAGCACATTTAAAGTGAATGGACTAAATATTCTAATCAAAATACATAGCTTGTCAGGCTGGACAAAAATACATGGGGTAATAACAATATTACTAATTGATTTTTTAAAAATAAAAAATGGAGGTCAAGAGAGTAGTAGAATAGCCAAGCACGGTGGCGCAAGCCTGTAATCCCAGCACTTAGGGATGCTGAGACAGGAGAATCGTGAGTTCAAAGCCAGCTTCAGCAATGGTGGGGCACTAAGCAACTCAGTGAGACCTTGTCTCTACATAAAACACAAAATAGGGCTAGGGATGTGGCTCAGTGGTCGAGTGCCCCTGAGTTCAATCCCTAGTACTAAATAAATAAATAAATAAATAAATAAATAAATAAATAAATAAATAAATAAATAAAATAGAGTAGTAGAATGACATATTATTGCCTAAAGGAAAAATATTTTAGATTAAAAGACACAAGCAGTTCCCAGGAGCTTGGATGTTGAGGCATGAGGATCCCAGTTCAAAGCCAGCCTCAGCAAAAGTGAGGTACTATGCAACTCAGCGAGACCCTATCTCTAAATAAAATACAAAATAGGGCTGGGGATGTGGCTTAGTGGTCCAGTGCCCTTGAGTTCTATCCCTGATACCCATGCCCCCAAAAAGATAAAAGCAATTGAAAATAAAATGATAGGAAGAGATACACCATGAAAATATCAACCATAAGAAATCTGGTTTGGCTATATCAATATCAGTCAAAATAAACCTTGATACAAAAGAAAATCCTAAAGAAAAAGAGATCCATTTCTAAATGAAATGATATATGAAGAGCAATAAAAAATGAAGAGCTATAAAAAATGTATACTCATGTATAATATATGAAGAAATAATTGACAATTGAAAGTGGAAATAAGCAATTCAAAAACTACAGCTGAAGATTTTAAAACTTCATTCTCAATAACTGATAGAATACCTAGAAAGAAATTCTCACCAACCAACTTGATCTGACATTATATAACACTTCATGCAAGAGCAGGAACACACAGATTCTTTTCACATATAGACCTTATGCAAAGACATAAAACATATCTCAACAAGCTTAAAATGGCTGAAATTATTCAAAACATGTTTTCCTACCACATTTGAATTAAATTCTAAGTAATCAACCCCCAAAATTGGATATCCCCAAATTACTGGAAATTAAATAGTACCAATACTACTTAATAACTCATGGATTAAGTAGGAAATCAGAGGTAGTTAGAAAATATTTTGAACTGAATGAAAATGAAAACATAACACTACCTTATTTCAGAAGGATACAATGATCAAGGTAATATTGTTGTAAATACAGATTTAGATCAGGGGAGTAAAATAGAAAGTCCTCAAAGTCTTATACATATTTTATGCCTGATTTATTGACAAATATCTCAAGATAATTCTAGAAAGAACAAAGAGTATTTTCAATGGATTATGCTGAGACAATTAGATACACATATACCAAAAAAAAAAAAAATGAAGTTTGGCTAGTACATCACATCATACACAAAAATGGATAAACCAAAGATTTTTTTTGCAGCATGTATCAGTAGTTTGCTCCTTTTTGTTTATCAATGCTGCAACAAAAACATGATTCATAAAAGAAAAATACTGATAATGTAGACTTCATTTGAAATAAAAACATTTGGTCCCAAAAGACATCACTAAGAAAATGGAAAAAACAAGCCATAGACTGGGGGGATTTATTTACAAAAATAAATATATAATTTAAATATATAATCAGAATATAATTTAAAAATTGTGTAACTTAATGATAACCACACAAGTAATACAATTTAAAAGGGACATAATATTTAATGATATATTTCACCATGGAAGATATACGTAAGTAGCCATTAAATACATTAAAATGCTCAGTATCTTTATTCATTAGGTAAATGCAAATTAAAACCACAATGAAATACCAATACATAACCAACATAATGAAAACTGACAATACCAAGTGTTGATGAGGATGTGAAGAAACTAGAACCCTAGCACACTGATCATACAAACATAAAATGGTATAGTATAATCACTTTGGAAAATGTTGGCAGTTTCTTAAAAATTCACATATGGCCAAACAATTCCATTCCTAGGTTTTACCCAAGAGAAATAAAAACATATGTTCACACAAAACTTTACACATAAATGTTCATAGCAGCATTATTCATAATGGCTCCAAACTAGAAAGAATTCAGTGTTTTTAAACAAAATGTGCCATATCCACACAAAGAGATACTACTCAGCTGTATGAAGGATCAAACTGCCAATACGTCACATCATAGATGAACCTTAAAGTCATCATGCTAAGTAGAAGAAATCAGAAATAGGCCAGGCACGGTGGCACACACCTGTAATCCCAGCAGCTCCGAAGGCTGAGGCAGGAGGATCCTGAGTTCAAAGCCATTCTCAGCAATAGCGAGGCACTAAGCAACTCGGTGAGACCCTGTCTCTAAATAAAATACAAAATAGGCCTGGGGATGTGGCTCAGTGGTTGAGTGCCCCTGAGTTCAAATCTCAGTACCCCCAAAAATAAAGAATCCAGAAACAGCAAAAGTACAAGCTAGTTCAACCTATTAATATTCAGTTTCCATAATGATAAATGTATAGACATAGAAAGTAGGTTACTGGTGGCCTCAGGCTTAGGGTAGAAGAAAATATTGAATGCAAAGAGGTATAAGGAACCTCTTGGATGATGAAAATGTTCTTAAGTTGGATTGTGGTGATGGTCACACAATTCTATATCCTTTTCAAAAATCATTAAATTATACACTAATACTGAGTAAAGGTTACGGTACATAAATTATGTTCCAGTAAAGCTCTTTTAAAAAGCAATTCAGGGACTAGAGGTGTAGCACAGTGGTAGAGTACTTACTTAACTGGCCCTTGTGAGAGACTGGGTTCAATCCCCAGTAACATAAACACAAATAATTCAGAATAATTGAAGTATACATATAAAAAGGGTTAGACAAAAGGATTTTGAATGTTTGCATCATAATGATACATGTTTCAGGAGATAGATGTGTTTACCCTGATTTGAACACTATACAATGCATACATACACAAGAACATCATATGGTGCTCCTATGAATATGAACAATTTTTGTGTATTAGGTAAAAAATATTTTTTAAAAAAATGTGAATTCTGAAAAATAAATAAATAAAAAGGGTTTGGGAACTTTTTTACTTATGCCTTCCTTTGGACATCTGAGAAGATGCTGAAAATCAAGGATAAAGTAATTTGTTAAAGACCACAGGTACAGTTTACTGAGAGTCAGAACCAGAATGAAGAATTTCCAGCCACTGGAATATTTGCCATGAGGTATCACATAGGCCATGGCGGGTGGGGAAGTAGCTGCTTTAAATCATTTTTGCAAAAAAAAAAAAAAGTGAGGAAATAAGTGATAAATGAGTAGAAATATGAGTAGATAAATATTTTAGACATTCAGTATCAATAAATTCTAGTCACATATTCACACATGAATTTTATTACTGGACCTTTATGTACTCTGCCCAACATCTGCTCCCTTATTCAGTGTTCATACTTACACATACACAGGAATTCAATTTCCCAACTCACAATGAAGCTCTTTACAATCATAGATCATGGTTTTCCTGCATGCACCTACCTCAGCCTGTGGCTGAACTCAGCGTACAACCTCAGTAAGTTCTTGGGTCCTCTACAGCTTTCCACAGGGCAGCTGCCACTACATCCTCCCTTGGGCTATTTACTCCTCACAGTTCCCTTGAATTCCTCACAAGTCGACAAGTTAACCCAAAGCACCATCTTAATTCTCTTCACTCTCCTTAACTGAGAGAGATCTCAAGATTTTGGGAGGAAATAAGAATCTCAATTTCATACACACAAAATGATAAGAACTTATAAGATGGGTTGATTTTTTTTTTTTCTTTGTACAAAGGAAGAAAAACCACACTAAAGACCTAAAAATTTTTTCCATATATATTTTTTAAAACTTGGGGCAGATTAATGGGCATCCACATGTTTTACTTTTACGCTTAATGTATGGCTTGGACATGAGGAATGAGAAAAAGAATTGTTCTTATCTCTTATTTCTGGCTATACTCAAGAAGAAAATAGAGAGCCCTCTAGTGGCAGAATTGCTATGCTCGCAATCAAATTTCCCAACAAGCCTCTTACTAATCCAGCCGCAGACACATTTAATACCCAGAAACTTGGCAACTCTTGATCTTCATAGGGAACCTTTATTAAAATGAGGGTACGTTTTTACTTTAGCCTTTTTTTTTGAGGGTAGGGAAGTTTCTTGGCAAGAAGTTTGGAACTAAGAAATATTTAAATCCAAGCAATAGCACTTTCTAAATTATATTCAAATAAACTGGAGGTTAGAAATGAGTTCCAGAACCATTCTGATGATTAGTAGTTCACTCTGATGGTCCCTGACCCCATCTGCATTTGCTACCCAATATTTAAATCCTTTCTTTGATAGATGAAATTGTTCTTTTATTGCAATAGTTAAGCAAATACCTTTATAAGATGCAGTGGGTTTGTTAAGATTGTCACTTTTGTTAAGACATTTGTCACTTTTATATGATGTTTTCTGTTTCGTAGAACTCTGTTTTTCAGAGCATAGATCCAGTGGCTCTGCTAGTGGACGTTGGTTTCTCTCTTTTACCTCTTTCTCACTACAAAAAAAAAAACAAAATACGGGTGCCTGGAGCATATCCCTAAACAGCCAAAGTCCACCTACATGTAGAGTCAAGTAAGAAAAAAAAAAAAAGACAACAATTGCCTAATTGGATCCTGAATGCTTTTGTTCTGTTTTTTAACCGTCCAGGGTTCCATTTGAAATATGTTGAATCATCCACTACCAGTTAAGAAGAGCAACTTTCTGAAAAAACAGAATTGCTTCGAAGACTTTGTGGGAAAACATTATTTGGTGCAATGAAAGCCAGAAGCAGGTTAGACATTTACATTTTATATAACTCCCCACATAAGCAAACTTGACCTACCCGTGACTTGGATTATTTCCTTAGAGCTCACACTGGACAGTTCTTAGACTCCTGTTTTATTTTCAGAAAATCAAAAGTCTCCTCTCCTCTTCAGATTCAATCACACAAAATTGCATCAGGCCTTAAAGAAAGCCATACCTCGGGACCTCACAAAGAGGTATCTATTACCAGGAGCTCTAAGAAAATGTTCTTTTAATTAGATACATTTATCTTTAATCCCTGTTTTGACAGAAACTCTAACATAAACATACATTACCAATACATAAAACCCAGCTCAAAGTATGGTTAATTTTTATATTTGACAGAGCCAGTTGGAAAAAATAACTTTGACCTTTCTCCGTCTTTGTGTGATGTCACTTTGACCTAGTCTCAGAGCCTAAAACAGAAACAGTGGCATCTGCAGCTAAAGTACAATAATGATTCTTAAACTGCTCCTTAAAAGTGGCAATAAAAACCCTAATAAGACCTCTGGGTCTTATGTCGAAGCAGCTGCAAAATCAAGTTAAATAATTTCTGCAAGGACTACAGTAATTATAAAACTGATTAAAGTTTACCTACACTTCATTCCTAGAGGGTTTTCACCAAGGACTTGGAAACCAGATGGTTCAAGACCATGCATGATGGATATATTCCATGAAGCATGTCCGTTGTCATGGGAACAACAGAAATAACATTATCTTTACTGTCTATTCATTTACAAAGCCATGCATTTAAGAGCTCCCACCAACTTAAGACAAATTCAAATGTATACTTGGGTAGCAGGTCAAAAACCAGCACTTCTACCTACATTAAATATCAAAGCCAAACTGTTGAATTCACTTAAATGTCTTTAGTGAATTCATCTGCTTTCTACGGGGATGTTCAAAGATAGCCTTCATAATTTTGCAAGTTGAGTACTCCAGAGAGAATTGGAAAAGCTGAAGGACTGGAGTTGGGGCTCTGAGATTGCCCTTGGATAGGAAAAGAGAATGTCTAGGGAGAGAAGCATCCATCTCTGATGATCCCATGTGGAAGATCCAGTCCCACTTCTCCCTGGAGCTAACCCCTCCAGCCACCCCCAGAACATATTCCTACTAAGAAACATATTTCTGCTAAGGAATCATTTTGCCACAGTTATTCTTTTCTTTCTCAAGATTCTCAACTTCAATCATAACAACAGGCACTGAACATTTGTTGAGCACTTCCTCTGTACTTAACATGGATCATGCCATTTCATCCTCCCAACTGCTGTTTGCTGTGGGTAACTTCACTATCCGTATTTTAAAAGTGAGGGAATATCCAGGGGTTTTTCAAAATACAATGACGAGAGGCAGAGGCCTTTCTAACCAGCTCTAGATGATACCAAATATTGATCCACTGTGAGTAGCAAGGACTCGAATAGTTAAGCATGACCCCATACACCCAACTCTTAAGGAGCAGAGCCTGGCATTCCAGAGCGTAGCTTCCTGACTTGAGAGATCCAGCTCTTAATCACTATATTCTGTCTCCAATTCCATCATACACACCCGCCTCTTTCCCAAAGTAAACAATAGAAACAACAAAAGGACAAGTTCTAGATGTGGGTACCCTAATTTGAATATAACAAATAAGTATATTTTTATGTATTAGCTAAAATATTTTTAAATAAATTCATAAGATAAGTTCATTACGACCCTGACAACTTCTATCACTGCTCTTTCCCCCCAGTCAAGCTTTTCAAACCAATAATTTGTAGGGGGTGCTGGTGTTTCCATACAAACCACTTTGCATTACACTCTGAAACCTCGCTTTCAAACCTTTGACTTCCCTGAAGATATTCTTTCCATTGTTGGTTTCTCTGTGAAAAAATAAACCTACTCTTATTTGTAAAAAAAAAATGCATACATGCCTTTTTGCAGTACAGTATACATTCAGAAATAATTTGGATTCTTACATCTGTAAATGCAAAATAAGTAACTACAGACAAGATACTATAGGAATATCTCAATGTAGGGAAAGGTACCAAAGGACAGCTTGGAAAATTGAAGATAACAATCAAGAGAAAAGTAAGTTCAAGAGGACTTTTGTAAATAAAGGACCTGGGTAGATGTGGGGACTTTGGGCAGATGAGATGTGACTCTCAACACCCAGAGGAAGGAAGGTGGTATGCTTTAGGTAAGATGAGAAACCAGACTAGTTAGGAAAGGCCTGGGTTAGAAAAGAACGTTTTCAGAAAATTAGACCAAGAGGATCTCCCACCAATACCATCTTTCTCTCAAGCTGGTCTAAGCAGCCCTCTGTGACTCCACTCGTGAATTTGAATTGACACATCTGAATTTAGAGTTTGCTCCTTATGAGTTTTTAAGCAGGGGGAAAATATTCTGGGCTTGGTTGTATATACAAACCATGTAAGGATCTACCCATGAAGGTTAATTTTAGGGAGTTCCACAAATATCTCCTAAATTTGCTCTTGCCCCACAGATGTCTCTCTCACATATTACCTTATGCTAAAAATGTTCTACAATTGTGGAGGGCTATGGAATCAAGAAAATGAGGCCAAATCTCCACTCTACAACTCATAAGCTGCACAATCCTGGACAGGATACTAATATGTGTGAAAAAGGTCAAGTACCATCTCAAACCTATGGGGGAACTGGGCGCATTGTTACTTGCTTTCAAGTTCCTCTTTGATGCACCTGTATTATTTGTTTCTGTATTATTGCACCTTTTTGTTTTGTCACACCTCTGATTGTTCACTTTTCTTTTTCATCAATTATTTCTTTTCACTGTGTGCTTCCCAGTCTCATCACTTTATAGGTATAGTGGGCTGAATTGAATGATCTCGAAATTTCAAGATTCTAATAATAGGACTCCTAGACGTCTACACTTCCTCTCTTGCACTTCACCTAGTTCACAGGCTCTTAAAACTTCAGCAAGTCAATGTCCTGATGACACCAGAAACTACATTTGCAGGCTCACTGCTTTAACTAATTCTAAATCCAATTTCTAATTGCCTAAAGGAAATCTAAAAGCAAATCAAAGATTGGCCCTAAACAACTCCTTTGGCAAAGTCTACATTGTAGCACTGCCATGTTTTTAATGGTCTCTGGGCTTCAAACCTTGCAGCTGTCTTGGCTCTTATTTCAAACCCATGCCCTAAGACAAAGGCAGTCACCAAAGCCTGTGAATCCATACCTCTTTCATTTGGGAAGACTGATGGTGATTACCAGGCTATTCTGCATCTCTCCTCATGCCCATATTTATTAAATTATGCCTTTCCTAGTGTTTCCCGGTTTTCTTTGATCACAAAATCTCTTTGTTTTGCATTATGTTCTTCTTACATAGTGTTCCACTAACAAGGAAGTGTTCCATCAACAAGGTGTTACTCCTAATTTTACAGATGAAGAAATAAAGACTCAGAGGGTTTAAGGAAGTTACCTGAGGTCATGTGGCTAAACTAGGCCAGATCCAGGATGTAAATACTTATCTAATACCAAGATGTTATATCACATCTTTCTCATTGAAATGTTTGTATTGTGGTAATTAAAGTAAAAATTAAAGGATATACTTCAAAATATTCTTAGAATGTTATGATCCTATTTTTAGAGGTTAATGGTAATCATTTAGTCTTGTCATGTATTTACAAGTCACAACCTTACCCAATATGATAGGACTATGAGAGAACGATGAATGAGAAAGGGAAAGAGAGAGAGCCCGAGTGCTTATTGGAGTAATTTTCACACACTTCCTATGAAGAAAGACAAACATACAGGAGTAACAGCTTACTGTCACACTCTGTGGGTGGTTCTATTCTTCATTTCTCCCCAGTCCTCAGTATGAGCAGCAGTAAGGTCTTTCAATGTGTGCTTTCCTTAGGGACTTGAGAGAGAGAATAAAACATTACATTCTAGACCTTCCAGTTCTGAAATGGACTTTTGTGCAGACAGAGCAGTGACAACATTCTTAACAACTATGGCTTTTCAGTTGCATGCAATCGAAAGTGAAAAAGATTTTCTAAAATTCAAGAGGTTGGTTTCAGCAGCACAGGCCAAATCCTAGGGGACCCAAACACATCATTTCTACCATGAGGCGGGATGCATGGGGGGTGATGTAATGCCATCCACCCACCCGAAAGGAAAAGAGGGCCCCATCACCTTGGGAAAGAGAGAACAGAGAACAGCAGGACCCCTCCCATCTCCTGACCCACCCGCCTTCACCCCAGACCCAGGAGCTGCCTGAAATCAGAAAGTTCACAGGAGTCTGAGGAACTCCCAGGCAGGATAGGCTCTTTCTGGTCTTCCTCCCAGAGCTTAAGCTGGAAGGCTGGAAGCCACCTAGGATTCTTCGAGAATCCTAACTTTACTAATTAATTAACATCCCTCACTACTAAGGGAGAAAGTGTTAGAATAGAAGTTCATAAATTTTCTGGAGCTTGTAAAATCAAGTTTTCTACCACCAAGCCAAGAGGGCACCCACAGTAGTGAAGAAGCAAAGACTGAAGAATATTTCTGGGAAGGCAGACCTTAAAGAATCCCCACAGAATCCTGGACATCCCAAAGTGCTACAGGGAAAGCCTCTAGCCCATACCCTTTCACACCCACCCCAAACACGTACACAAAGACTGAAAGGGCTGACAGACCCAAAATAGACCAGAAGTCTTGGGGTTGATATGAGGGCCGTGCAGAGTCAGAAGAGAACACAGTAAAAGAAGCCAGTACATAGGAGCCATGGAGAAGCTGCGGTGCCACCCCAGTGGGGGACGCAGACTTACGCAGCAATGCCCAAGGTCTGAGAGAATTAAAACTCAGAACAGGCTGACAAGCACTAAAGGTGATCAAGGACACATGACAACCTCCCCACACCACACCTAATAATGTCATGTAGGATGTACACACCCCTCCAACCTAGGAGGAAGGGAAAATATACATAGAAGGAAGAATCCTAACTTGTTAATTAATTACCACTCCCTCCTTTCTAAGAGACTGTTTAGACTAGAAGTCATTGAACTTTCTGGAGCTGGCAATTCTCTACTACCAAGCCAGTGTGGGTTTTTAAATCTAGGCTGAGTCTAGTTATAAATAAAACCATTATTATTTTTTGAATATCTGACTTTGTAACTGTGTGAAATTCATACACAGTTCATAATCTTAAGGAAATGCGGACTTCCTGTTGGTATGGTGTGACTTGGTAGGGTATTCTTTTTCATTACTCAGATTTCTCTGATATGCCCCATTTATCATTTTATGAGTCATAAACACGAAAGAAGGTTTATTTCCATGGTAGAGGGAGAAACTGTGGAATAGGTGGGCATTGGCTCCAACAGTCACTAGAAAGTATGAGAAGGCCTCATTGGTGACTCACTTTGCTTGTGAAGACAGGAGCAGGGAGCTGACAGGCAGCTTATGGGCCACCTGAAACAGCTTTGTGAGCCACTCATGGCTCGTGAGGGAACAGGTGGGGAGCCATGGGTGTGGGGGAGGAAGCAATAAAAATGTGTGAGTGTGAAAGAGAGTGGGAACTGGAAAAAGACAAAGTAAGCTGTAGTTTTGCTGAAAAAGAGAAAATGTAAATATCAAGAAATAGATTCTTTGGATTCATAGAGGACTCTGTAAAGATGTGAAGGTAAAAAGAACTCCCTTTTTTCCCCACTAAATTGAGAAAAAAAACTGAGAAAACAGTGAATGGAGCTTACAGCAAAGAATGTTAAAATAGGTCTGTGTAGATAAATACTATTCAAATTCTTAACAGAAATTAAGACCTCCAGAAATTAAACAAGAGTAAAAAAGGCAAAGACCTCAAATGGATATTAAAATAAACAAAAGTTCTCACAAGAGAAATTATACTAAATATTTTTAAATATTAAATTATTTTAAAATGTTTAAATGTCAAATAATTTTCCCAACACAATCATTAGTGCAGCAGAAAGAGGTTAAGAAATGGCTATCAGAAGTCAGGATGTCCTAAAATCATTAAATGTTAAAATTGCTGTATCATTTCAAAGAACAAGTATAAATAATCAACTGAAATATATTTATTTATATTTATATTTAGAGTATTTGCTCTATAGGTCCCAATACTATGAATTTTATTTAATATATACTAGCACCTATTATAAATTAAAGCTAGCCCATTAACTATCAGTTTATTATTCTCTCCACTATAGAGACATGAGACAGACCATGGGTAAATGCTTTGTTCCAGTTCTAAGTGAGGTAATTATTGACAGACATTTATAACTCAGTTTCTCATTTTTAAAAAGGAAATGGACATGCATACAATGTGATGGATGTGGTACTGACATGGTGAGAGTCACACAGAGTAACCAGACACAAAGCCAGAAACAGACCCACCCACCCATTCTGGATCTAAGACAGATGGAACTATAGATCAGGGATGTTAAAATGTTAATACATTTTACACCATGTCCAAAATCAATTCCAAACCAGCTAAATATTTGAGTGTAAAGTGAAAAAATATAAATAAAGCTTTTAGAAAATGGTAGGAGAATGTCACTTTGATCATGAGATATATGACAGAGACAATGCTTTGGGTTCACCAAATCCAACATTGCTCTTATTGTGGACACTGTAAGAGTCACAGGGAACATATGCTTGGCATCTATCCTTGGAATGCTAACAGAAGTGATTGATAAACAGGACTTCCAGGTCTGACTCCTATAAAATTCCCACCTGATCCTCCTCTTCTCTCATTTAGTCTCTCTTCCCTCATCTGGGGCCAAAGGCAAAAGGATCTAGAGATGGATTCCTGGATCCAGGGAAGTGACAGAGCTATTGTTTGGGAAGAGTCTGGGTTTCTGAATGACTGCATGGAACAGAGATCACCACCATCACCCCCAACACACTATAATATAAAGATACCATACAAATCAATAAGAAAAAAGCAGATACCCCAAAAGGAAAATGGATACACAAAGGAAGACATACAAATAGCAAATGAACATTTTAAAAGACCTGAACCCCCTTTGGTAATTAGAGATATGCAAATCATGTTCATACTCACCAGATGGGCAAAAATGTTAAAGTCTAATAGTAACAAACATTGACAAAAATACAGAGCAATGAACTCTCATATATTGCTAGCGTGAGTGTTCATTGGTGCAACTGCTTTGTAAAAGTTTATCATTATTGCATACAAATGAAAATACCAAATCCCAATGATTCGACAAAATAAAGTGCAAGTATCCAAGAGGAGCCATGTATATATACACCAGGATATATACACCAAAAACTATGCATCCAGAGGTAATTCGAACTTTATTGCATTAATGCATAGTAGAATAAATAAGTAAATTTTGGAAATGACCCACAACTACATGCAAAAACTCCTAAGTCTCACAAACACAGTATTGAAATTACATACAGTATTGTTCTCATATGTAAATTTCAAGGATAAGCAAAACCAAATGATATCATCTAAGTATGCATACACAGATACTTAAGAAAAGTAAGAAACTCAATTTTTCGAAGCCAGGATAATGGTTATTATAATAAGTGATTGGTAGACAAACAGATGTTTGCTCTATAATGAGTTGTTAAAATGTATTAAAGTATTTCAGGTACCTTTTAGTATTTGTGTGTGTGTGCATGCATGTATAATATTTGCAATAAAAATGTGAGAAACAGAGTTAAATGATAACCTATCAAGCAACCAAGCTAAAATTTGAAAATGTTAAAAAGTAGAAGAAATCATCACAATGTGAAGAGAAGAAATTCAATACTAGAGAGCCATTATTTAAAAGGAAAAAAAGTTATGGCATTTCTGAAATTCCATCAAAAGCAAAAAGATGACTGTTGAAAAATTAATATCTAGCTTTGGGGTTTAGTCATACATACCAATAATTTCTCTTTGGTCCAACTTAAGAATTCCAACTCCTACAAAATCTCTGTTAGAGGCCATATACACAAGGTTTACAAAAGGCCCTGAGTCAATCCAAGTACTTGAAAGGAGAGCTGCTTGGCAGCAAGGTGACGTCAGCATTTACCTGGGGAAGGGGGCTGAAGAGCAAGGCTAGAGAAAAGGCAACAGCAGAAACCTGGGTTTTGCTAAAATGTTTGCGGGTCAATCTCTCTGTGTTTGTGGGGACCAGTTCTCAGAGCTGACAGAAAGGGAGCGTTCTGAGGTGAACCCATTTATATTCACAGGGGAAAAAGTATAATGTGATACACTAAATTTCAAAAAGACGTTCCATCTCTGATTTCAGTGTTTCTTTAATCCTCAGAAACAGTAAGACAATATTGCAAAACAGGACAGAACAGGCCAGTTTGCTCGACCCTGAGTATAATGCTGAACACGTACAAACATGTACATAAACTACCGGTGGGACTTGGGTGTTCCCAAAGGTGGAAATCCTAGGACTACCAGGAGGGTAAGTGGGTTCCAGCAGATCTTAAGCTTTTTCCCACTGCAATGCCTGTAGTATTTCAAATAAAATGTTCAGGATCCAGAGCGGTGTTTTTCCAAATGGAAGCAGATTTCCAAGGTGTGATCTAGTTACCCTCCTTATTGTAAGAAAAGACCTGACTCTTTATACTCACCTGAGTTCATAAATTTCACTCCTGTTGACAAGAAGAATAACAGCCTTGAAATAGAGGTACACCATGCTTAAAATGCCTACTCTGTCTCTCTGCTTCATTTTCAAACACAATATGCACATTATTTCAGATAGACATTTAAAAGGACAGATATGTACCTGGTACTTTAAAAGATATTATGCATTTTCTGGTGCCAGAGCACACAGATGGTCCATTTACCACTTCTGGGGATTTGCCCCTGTTTTCCAAGCAGTAAAACTTTCTTTCCCTCACTTTTTTAAAAACTTCCCATTCTCTTTCATGATATTCATAATACTATGAAATTCTCCAGACGTTTTGGAGGTCATTAAAAAATGGAGAAAATTTCTGTTCTCTAAGAATGTGGATCTGTTATTTGTTTTTAAAGCAAACAAAAGGAGGTATAGGGATTTACACTTGTAGAGCAACACGGTCTTCAGTTCAAAGGCAGGCACACTAATGTCCAATCACTTCAACTGGTCACATGCACAGATGAGGAACTCAAGGCTTATTGGTTAATTGATTCATCCATTGTTTAATATAACAAGTTCCACCTGCCTCTTTTCTTTGGGACCCGAAAGTTTTATGGAAATCAGAAAAGGATAAAGAATGATAGGCAGTCTTGGACAGAAGGGGGAAAAAGCATTCCATAAAAATGTTAAATGTCATATTGTACAAAAAACGCCTTGCAAAGAAATCGTTGAAAATGCCTGTTCAGAATTTCAGGTAGTCTTTTAAGTTGATTAAACAAAATAGCAGCAATACTTCATCAGAAATCTATATAAAATATAAAAATCTGGGTGTAGATATATTCAGAAATTAAACACATTATTTCCAAAAGACAGTTACAGGGAAACAGATATTTGTTGTTTATGAGACAATATTTAATAGATATTTACTTAGTAACTATTGTTTTTTCGTCATGGCCTGAGTACTGGTGATACTATTCTGAATAAGGTAGACAGTACCTGCCTTCACAGAGCAAGAAGCAGATGATAAAAGGTAAGAAGAGAGCTCCAATATATCCTACTTCAGAATATATTGGGTTTGAAATAGGGATTAGAGGGGATGACATTGCACCAGGACAAGGTGGTAAATTTAGAACTTTTGTTTGTTTTCAATAGCATTTTTTTTCTGTAAATGAATAGGAAGAACTGCAGTTGCAAATTCTAAAATAATTATTGAAGGAATTCCATAAGTGGTTGGGGCTAAGGAAATAAATCATTTTATCAAAATGGAAACTAGGATTTTCCTCACTGTTCTGCTCTAATCCTTTAATTTCTCTCTCTCTCTCTCTCTCTCTTTTGGTCTTAGGGATTGAACCCAGATGTGCTTAACCACTGAGCAACATCTGTCCCCAACACATTTCATTTTTTATTTTGAGACAGGGTCTCACTGAGTTGTTTAGGGCCTTGCTAAGATGCTGAGGCTGGCTTTGAACTTGTGATACTCCTGCCTCAGCCTCCAGAGCACAGATGATTGACTGATAATTGTCAAGGTAAAATGAACTATACTATCCTGGTGGTGTGAAAACTTTTTGAATTTCTAAGTATTCACTAAAAATAATTTTCTCATCCCAGTTCAGAATAGGTTGGGTTCCACACCAAATGAAATTTAATTATTCTTTAAAGTCTCACTATATAACATTTTGGCAGCCAGTCTTAAAAGATCATCCTTAGTCATTGTTCAATACTGGCATCAAGGCTTTAGGCCTAACCTATTTCCATCTTGTTCCTCTGCAGCCCTTTTATACATATTTCCCCTTTAGTAAAATGTTGTTTTACCTAGCCCAGTAAATTTATGAGTATGTTTATTTATAAAGAAATACTGCTATTTCAATTGTCTAGGAAACAAAGAAAAAACATTTATTGACAATAAAAATAAAACCACAGTGAAAATCAACCATAACTCATTGGAACAAATTTATTATGAACACCCATAGCCAAAAAAAACCCTGTATTTATTATATTTAATCAATTCTACTTGTTATAAAATGTGGACAATTCAATATTCAAAGGCCAAAGTATGTAAAACTCAAAGATTCCATCTAATTCTGCTTTAAAAGTTTGCTTTTTAATTTCCTGGAGCAACTTCCCTCTTTCTCTTCCTTTGGCTGTGCCACCAGGTCATGCAAGGGTGGGTGTGGTCCACTACCTATCCTAAGTATACCAAAGCGAGTAGGGAAGTGTGAAACATTTACAATTTGGGAAAACTTGCATTAGTACAAATTGAGGGGCTTGGTACAGTCACAGATTTAGGATGAGAGTGATCTGCTCTCAGAAGTGACCTCAAATTTTCTCAAAACTATTCTTTTGACCTAGGACAATGTCCATCACTTATGATGCCTAGTGGTCATGATGAGGTAAAGCCTAGGTACACCATCCAATAGGATATCCACTAACCACATGTGGCTATTAAAATTAAATACAATGTAGAATTCAGATACTCAGTCACACTTTCCATATTTTAAGCGTCTATTAGCCATGTATGTCTAACGACCACTGTCTTGAGAAGTGCAGATCACTTTCTCCCATCTCAGAATATTGTATTAGACAGAGCTACAAAACCTTCCTGAGAAGTTCTTCTGCTTACTTGAAAGAGAGGAATTGAGACTTCAGAAAATCCTATTGAATTAAAAAAATAATTTCCTTTGTTTCTCTATAATGGGTACCAACTCTTGAGACTCCTCCCCAAACCGGAAACCATTATGTTAATGTTAAATCCTCCCTTCTTTTTCTCTTTCACTTCAAACTTGTCTGCTTGGACTGCCCCACTCCTTGAAGATTCCCATCTTTACCACTTTCACCATCTTGTACTTTACCATGGTCCATTAGCTGTGCTCAAACCCACCTCTCAACCTTTTACTTTCTATCAGATCAGCCTGGTTCATGTATCTTCTCACCATAATGATATGTTTTTGCATCTTAACAACTCTTTCTGTGGAATCCAGGACATTCCAGAGGGAAGGGAAGGTGGCAGGTCCTTATTAAACCAGTCCAGATCAAACATTTTAGAGTTTTCTCTCCTCCATCCATATCTACACCCAAATAATAAGTGAATATTTAGTCATAAAAGGTCAGTTTGGTAAGAGATAAATTCTTGATTATATAAAAGCCAAACTTTTCCTTTAAGCCTCTTGACCTTCACATGAAGAAAATGCTATAACTAAATTTCAAACTGTGTTCTTTTGGGCAAAGGTTTCTGTTATCCAAATATACCTTTTGAATCCAGTAGAAAGGACTTGCTGATAAACGTTTCAACACCATGCTTTATTAAAACAAGTTATTTCTGTTGTTTACTATGAGGTTAGACCATGATGAAAAGCAGATCTTCACCAGTGCATTTCTGTGCAAATTCCTTACCTTTCTGTTTACAAAAGAAAGTGAAGACCTTTCAGGGCTATTTGTCACCATGCCCTAGTAGCCAAAAATGCACATTGTCAACTGCTTAAGGTTTCACTTCCTAATTAACTTTCCTAGAAGCACAAGAACTGCCCCAAACACAAAGCTTGCCCATTTAACCAACCCTCTTCCCACTCAGTTCCACTAGGTTGATTAGCAGGTTGAACCTCAAGTGAGGTTGCAAACAACCTGTGCACAGAGAGAGTAATCTGAGAAGGCTTTCTTCAGACAAATTAGTTATCTACTTCAGTTAGAACTTTTTTAAAGGATTATAACATTAAGGCAGTCTGCCTCAAACCCATGCACGAATGTTGAATTTATTCTCAAACATACTTATTTCTTTCATTCCCAAGGTGAGATTCTTTTTCATTTAATCACTAAAGTTATTTCCCAGCCCTTGACTGAAGGATTCCAGATCACTCATGCATGCATACAGTATCTCAACACGTTAGTTACTTCAAATAAAATCCTTACTATTAGAAGTGGAATTTTCTTTTAAATCCTTGTTTGATTTGGGCATTTGTAACTAAATCCACCTCACTAAAGAATTAAACAACTCCTCAAGTATCTTAGAATTATTATGCTACTGTTCATTTTGAGAAAATTCTTTTGGTAAAATTTGGGACATTTGTAAAAAATGCAAGAATGCATTTTACATACTTTCTCATAGATTCAGGGATTAGTTTGTCCATTTCACAGGCAAAGGAAATAAAGAACAAAAAAGTTAAGTCAGGTAACTCAAGAAGTTGCATACTGTTGCCCATGAAACCAAGACTTTTGACTCTAAACAAGACATGTAGTCTAAAGGCACACGGTTTAAATGAAATCTTTTATCCTAACCACTTTGGGACACTCTACCCATCTTTGAGAACAAACCAGTTTATTTTCTCAGGCAGCAAATTCTTACTTATTTCAGAATATTCCTAAATCTGTGCAGTACCTTTGTAAGGACTAGAAATTGCAAAAGAGTAATTATGGTACACTTGACATTCCTAAATGCATGATTCTGACTTCTTTCTGGTAAGACCACTTATTTCTTCAGATCTTACTTTTGCAGAAAACAGAGGCATAGTCATGAAGAGCTTTGCCTTTTCTCTAGATCATAATTAGGCAACATTATTATGCAGATATCTGAGGACAGATTTTCAATGCCACAATATTTCCAACTCAACTGGGCTTCCCAAACCACCATTAACTGCATAATCATCTGCTTTCCATTATGAAAATTCACTTTGGTAGAGGACAAAAAAATGCAGTTAGCTCCACTAGTACTTTCTAATAGCCTGTAATATCTATTAAAGATAAAAGTCCATTACTGGAAGACTAAAGACAATGCAGTATACATTCAAATAGGAGTGACCGTCACTGGGTCCTATTGCCAGTTGGTCACAAGGATAAGCCCAGCTGCAGACCAGTGGAGATTATGTCTCTCCTATGACTCAAATGTGGAGAAAGAATGCCCATCTTGGTGAAGCTCCTGAGGACCAGTAGCTGGGATAAGCACATAGAATCTATTCTGAGACAGGTTTTCTTTGGCAGTTATCTATTGACTAGGAAATTGAAGGACAAAAGTAAAATAGTTTGCTCAGAATGGCAAGGGAAGAGCCCAGGATGGCAACACATGACTATAATCCCAGTGTGTAGGGAGGCTGAAGCAAGAGGATCACAGTTTCAAGGCCAGGCTGGGTAACTTAGCAATACTCTCAGCAATTTAGTGAAATCCTGTCTCAAAATAAAAAGTGAAAAGGTCTGAGGATGTGGCTAGGTCATAGAGTATGTCTGGGTTAAATCCCCAGTGAGAGAGAGAGAAGAGAGTCAGAGTCAGTCAGGGGAAGAGATTCTGATCTTGATATCAAATGTACATGATCCTTTTCATGAAAGAACATTTAGAGAGACTGGTTGGATCTAAGTGCTGCCAGGTGCTGTCTGTAGAGTGGAAGAGGCAACGACACTAATAATTTGTAATCCTTGTGGAGGCAGTCTGGTTACTTGCCAGCTCAGCTTAAATTGACTGTGACTTGGGTTGGGGGAGCAGGGAGAGGAGTGACTTTCCAGGACCATCAAGAATGAACTGGCCTTGCTGCATGTGAGAATCTGAACAATTATTTATCTAAATGTTCTCATGCAGAATAGTGGCAATGCTTGCTTTCTTGAAGCCCTGCCTAGCTAAATACATAAGAAAACAGCAAATCCCACCTGAGCCACATTTTATTCCAGCCTATACACATTGCCAAGATATAAAGAGATAACTATGTGTAAAATTGTTGCACAGAGCCTTGAACTAACCAGGAAGCAAAGGGAAAGGAAGAAGAAAGAATTTAAAATTGTTTGACTGATGAAATAATGGTCAAAATAAAGTTTACTTTCTAATGTCAACTAAGTGCAAATTTACTCTTTCCCAATGAAAGTGCAGCTTGGAGTGTAAGCATCATACTTGGTTGTTGTTTTCAGCAAATCTTAAAAGCAGGTGACTGAAGTAAGTGTTTGTCTATAGACAAACACATAGACTGCAGTTTGTCTATGCTAAACTTCCAAGGAAGGCAGATGGCAAAAGGGAAACACCTCTTTTGAGTTATGGCCAGATGTGATGGTGCTCAGTATGAAACCAGGGGCAGCTGAGGTTGGTCAAGGGGGCCATGTGCCAGAGGTGACACAGGTGAGCTGAGGCATTTGGGCAGACCATAGGCTTCATGGTCTGGACATGCACATGCACATGACCTTGAGAACATTCCAAGAGTAAAGAGGAGGCTGAATTTGAAGCCAGTGGGGGTGACCTGATAACAGAGCATGGAAGAATCAGGTGCCAGATGGTTTTACCTGCATCGTTTGCTGCCATATCAATGGGTTTCTATGAGCCCAACTCAGAATCCACCACTTTTTCCAGAAGAAATAAACTAAATAGAAGACAATTAGTTTACCTCTTAGAACAATGTTTTCAGTTACCTTGAAAGTGGGAGACAAAAAAGAAGTAGAATCAAAATAGTGGCTTCTAAAGTCAAGCAAAATGTTCACATGCTAGAAGATATGGTTAGAGTACATAACATCTTTTCCCCCAGGCCAACATCTATCTACATTAGTTCACATAACTTAACATCAGCATCTCCACATGAGAAGTTGCATGAAAATCATGATAGAGGAAGAAAAAGTCAAGGTGTTAGTACATGTGTTTTTAGAATTTTACAGGATTATAAATATCTTTCCTACACCATAATTTATAACTGTTTTTAATAAAAAGGTATCCTGTGTGATGAAATGTCAATTGGGTACCCAGAACGGTTGAAGAGAAACAGTTGCAGGCTCTGTGCAGTTGAGCGATAGCTTGGAATACTGTTGATAGAGAAAAATATGAGTGGAGAACATAAATGATTAGACAGTCTAATAATGATGCCTGAGGTCAAAAACAGGAGGAGAAAATGTAAACTTCATCAGTCATACTACTTAAGGCTATTCTACTAATAATCACTTTGTAAATACTATATTTTTATTAAATATAGTTTACCAATTTTAGCATTCCCCCTTGTAATATTTATTGTACTTTAATGTATTTGCATGTTTGATGTCTCTCTGCATGGCTAAGTGCTATGCTCTATGAGGTCAGGTTTCTGTTTACCACTGTATTTCTGACCTCTAGAACTTTGCATGACACTGTAAATGCTTAATATGTATTCTTTATTAAGGGAGGAGAAAGAAGGGAGTGGGGAGGAATAAAGGAAGGAAGAAAGAAAGAAGTTGAAAATGAAGGAATGACATATAAATTTAGTGATTAATCAGGTACTTAATATTTAAATACTATAATTTGACTGAGACTTATTTGTAAATAATTTGAAAGAGCTTCAGCCATTGATGTTCCCAGGATTATGGAAATGCACCCAAAACATGATTTAGGTAATAGAATAAAAAATGCATTTTTAAAACTTGAAAAAACAAGAGTTCATAGGGATTGTCAACTTACCATAGATAAGATCTGAATTTTGAATATGCAAGATAAATGGATCAGGTGAATAATTAATTATGTGAAATTCAATACAATTAAATACAGAGTATTTTTGGTATTTGCCATTCTGGTACCTTTTTGCACTTCTACAAAGTTCTTGTAAAAGAAGTAAATTGATATTAACAATATGGCTGCCCTTGGGAAACAATAATGAAGGCACTGAGTCTGGGCCAGTATAGTGTTTTGGTAAAATGCTCTGATTCAAGACATTTGGGGGTTTAATCCTAGTAATCCCATAAACCAAATAAACTGTAGTTTCTTCAAACATAAGTTAAAGGCAGTGAATCAAATCATTTTAAGTCATTTTAGTTATAAATATTTTTTATTTTATAACTTAGTTTTATGTGTTAATGACAGTGGAAGAAATAGTATGTCTTCTTGTTATACAGAGATTACTTTTTATTCTCTGTGGTTGTTAAGGGAGACTGAATTTAAAACATAATGAAGTGACCAAAGATTTTAGCAACTTTGTTTTCCAAAAAAGGTATCAATTTGATTTTTTGAAAGTATACCATGTTTGTAAAACATTTAGATACATGTGATTTCCTAAGGGCTTAGCAAAATATAAGTGAAACCTAAAAAGAAAAGAACTAAAGCTACTTTCAAAAGTTATTGATTATATTCCTCCCTTGATTTTAATGATACACAACTGAGGAGGTCAGACTGAGAAGTTCCCTTTCCTCAGAAATTACCGGCAAAGGAATCATACACTACCTCCAACTTTCTAACAGTTACTTCCATAAATAAATCAAATATTTTTTTGCAATCAAACTTTACAAGGAAAGTACAGTGTTGTTCTTTATATTATGAGTGAATTCATGGGCCTTGTATGTAGGAGGCTACATTTAAGAATACATGAGGGTACAAACAGACTAATGTCCTACAAAGCCTATGATCAACAAAGCAGATATCAGAAAAATTTTATTTGGGAGGGTTTCCCATGAATATGTGTTTCCTCGACTGCCTCCCCCATTTACAGTTTTGGATCAAATGGCTAATCTTGAATTAAGTTATGTTCCCATGTCTTCTACCTGACATTCCACACAGCCTGGGTCCCTTCATGGCTTGGCACAAATGTCCTGGAAATTCAGTCAAAATTCAATCCTTGTTTGTGAACTTTGGCAAAGCATCCTGGTGGCCTGCTCCAAGATCTCCAAAGCCTGCACATGTACTCTTCCCTCTTTGGAGGACCCAAGAGGCAAGTCTTTCTTTGTGTTTGTGTTGGTCAGCCTCCCCAGGTCCAGGTTGACATCTCTTTTTCTAAAATTCCACATCCTCCTTTCCCTAATATTGGTCAACATACTCCAGAAAGAAAATTTAAAAAATCTAAGACCATACTAATGCATAAACAATTTATAGCATTTTCCAAAATGGCCTGTTTAGCATTGGACTCCCTCCCTTGCAGGCACCACACCTCAACAGCATTCTTCCATATAGCTCCACCATCCCTTGACATATTGTCCCAACACTACTTTGGCTACTCTTCCCTTTTCTACTTATCCCACAGCACAGTGCAAAGTCTATTAGAGAAAATCTTTATCACATGCACCTCAGAGACAGCATTAATATCCAGGATATATAAAGAACTCAAAAAACTTAACACCAGAAATCAATTAACCCAATCGATAAATGGGCTAAGGAACTGAACAAACACTTCACAGAAGAAAAAATACAATCAATCAACAAATATATGAAAAAAAATGTTCAACATCTCTAGCAAATTAGGGAAATGCAAATTAAAACTACACTAAGATTCCATCTCACTCTGGTCAGAATGGCAATTATCAAGAATGCAAGCAACAATAAATGTTGGCAAGGATGTGCAGAAAAAGGCACACTCATACACTGCTGGTGGGACTGCAAAATGTTGCAACCACTCTGGAAAGCAGTATGGAGATTCCTCAGAAAACTTGGAATGGAACCACCATTTGACCCAGCTATCCCACTCCTTGGTTTATACCCAAAGGACTTAAAATCAGCATACTACAGTGACCCAGCCACATTAATGTTTATAGCAGCTCAATTCTCAATAGCTAAGCTATGGAACCAACCTAGGTGCCCTTCAACTTAGGTTGGATAAAGAAAAAAATATATATATAATGGAATATTAATCAACCTTAAAAAAGAATGAAATTATGGCATTTGCCAGTAAATGGATGGAGCACGAGAATATTATGCTAAGCAAAATAAGCCAATCCCCAAAACCGAAGATCAACTGTGTTCTCTAATAATGTGGATGCTAATTCACAATAAGTGGCTAGGGGTATGGGCTAGGGAAGAATAGAGGTACTCTGGATTAGACAGAGGGGAGTGAAGGGAGAGGAGAGGTATGGGCATAGGAAGAATAGAATGAAGCTGACATTATTGCCCTGTGTGCATACACGATTACACGATCAGTGTAACTCTACATCATGTACAAGCGGAAGAATGAGAAGTTACACTCCATTTGTGTATGATGTGTCAAAATGGATTCTACTGTCATATATAACTAATTTGAACAAATAAAAAAAAGTATACAAAGTCTATGAGAAAATCTACAAAGTACATCACTCCTATTTTGGTTATAATTGTAATTCGGTAAAGTGGTTTTCTAATATAGCATCTCTGTGCAGGAAGAATTCCATTCAAGAAATCTCAAAGCTTAAACCTAATTATCTCTTCAAACTATAATCTGCTATCTCCTGAAATTATCAAGTACATTTAGAACAACTGCAATTCTAATTTTATGATTACGTTAAATCCCAAAATGACTTACTAAAGGAAATGACTCTAAAATCCATGGAAATTAAGCAAGAAAAATACTCAATATAATTGGGGGCCAGGAGACCAGTGTCATAATTTCAAAACATCAGTGAGCTATATAACAAGTGAAGGATTTTTATCCTAAAATGATACTCAGTAGATGGACTGTGAATTTTTCTTTAAAAAATACAGAAGAATTTAATTAATATTACAAGTGAAAATTCAAACTGGAGCCTTTGTGTATCCAGAGAAAAATAATTTTCTATCTCATAGCATGTACTAAAATGCCAGATGGATTAGAAATTTTTAAAAAGATGAAATTTATGTATTAATTCAGGCTTATTTGGTCTACACTCCAGTATTTTAAGAAATAAGAACTAAAATATAATTTTTCACCTACTAAATTTACAAATATTAAAGAATAATCTAATTTTGCTGAAAGTGTGGATATAGTCTTTTGCATCCATGACTATTGAATTTAAACTGAAAAACATCATTCAAAAATATGTATCAAGAGCCTTGATTTTTGATGTAGGACGTACATTTTGTCCTAGAGAGTCAAGTGGCAAGGCATTAGGCCCAAGAAACTAATTTTAAAATATACAAAGATATGGGCAAAAGAATATTCATCATAATGGCTTAATTTAGAATAGAGGTTTCTTGGTTTATCCATTGGAATACAGGGGCAACTCAGTGCAAGAGTGAAGTAGGCAAAGACTCCTGCTCCATTTATCTGTTTTCATCCACATATTTCCATGGGGGTGCAGAAGAAGCTGCACATTCAAAATTACTAAAAATGTCTGATGTCACCAGGAGGGTCCTGATTGTGGCCAGATCATACAAAAGGGCAACAAAGGATGAAGGTTAGTTTTCAGTGAGAAGGAAAAAAAAAAAAAAAAAACAACTCTACATTAAGATCACATTGGTTTCACATCTCAGAGACTTCAATATCTTTGGTTGGCTCCATAGAAACTCTGATCACCTGGAAAGACTGATAGATAATCACAACCAGGAAAGCATTTAGACCTTGATACCAAAAACAAACAAAAAAAACTTTGTAACCTTAAGGCAATAATAACCCAGACTGACCCTTCAACCCATTCAGTCCTAGTTTACTCCTGTAGTCTGAGGGTAAGAGTCAACAGGCATCTCTTTTCACTCTCAGAAGTGCCCCCATTATTTGGATGATAAGTCACAGGTCCTCCTAAGGGCTTATTTTTCTTAATTAAATAAATTCCACTTATCTTAATTCAATGGTGTTTGGGGATAATGTAGTATGTTGAAGCTCATTAAGTGAAATAGCTCATCATAATACATTATAGTATTTACCAAGGATGCTATCCATCATATTATGCTGTTATTTTTAAGAACTGAGGATATGCATACCTCTCTATTCTCAGCTGCAGTGTGACTGTGTTTCTCCTAAGTATCTGGAATATTTTTGCCTCCTGGACTCTGAATTGCAGATTCTGTCCTTTTTCCCATTTTGTATTTGGCTATTGCTCGATTCTTGGAGCCAAATGTATGATTCACCTTCAGTCCTGTCATGGCCCTTAAATTCTGGGAGATAAATGATTATGTCCTTGATTTACTATTTGACCTCTCCATCAGACTGAAAGTATTTTATTTGGGTTTAAAAATGGCAGAAATCTCAATCCAAATCCTTCCACTAAACAATAACAAATTTTTATTCTGCAAAAGATGTACGTGACACTAGGAATGTGATTGATGCCTGATAATATAGATCACATCCTTGTTATCAGCTGTTCATGTTATCCACATTACCTGCCCTGCATCAGCAATATACCCTCAGAGTTTGGCCAAGAAGGGAAATCCAAGGCTTATGTTTTGATGATGAGGTGCTGAGGAATTTATTCCTAGAAATACTATCTCCCACTTGTTTCTGGATTGAGGTCAAAGCTGTCACTCCAAATGGAACCTGGTGATTCAGTCCCTGATCAATCTAAGAATATGACATAATTCTTCCTCCAGTTGTTAATAGGATGGTAAAGGAAGCTATAGGCAGAGCTCCAGATTAGCAGGGAAAATCTAGGATTGACTTCTGCCATTTGTAATATTGATTGGCAGAAGGCAAGGACATAAAATCACCAAATAGATTTATGCAACAATACACTCATTTTATTCCCCTGCCCCTGGTGTCTCTTTAGACTGAGCATCACCATTTCCTCAGTTATAAAGTTACATTGTCAAGGAGAGGGGGTCAAGATGGAGGAGCAGAGAAGGTTGTTTGCCAAACTGCTCAGTGGCGCAGGACCAGGAAAGAGGACAGATTCTCTTTAAGGTAAGTAAAAAAAGAAAGAAAAAGAGGGGTTGGGGGTAGGGAGAAGGAAGGAGGGAGAGAGAGAAGAAGGAAGGAAGGAAGAAAGAAAGAAATCCTATTGGGATTTAATACTGGGCTTTCAGAACAGCCTAGGGACACAGACATTTTGACAGAATAAAATTTTTTTAAAAAAAGAAAGAAAAACCCACCTCCAGCACCAGCAGTTGCTGGTGCGGATCCACCAGGGGCAGGTCAAGAGAGAGACTAAGAGAGCCTGCATTTGGCAGAGGCCGAGCCGCATTTTTTTCGTGAGAGGAATGCTGCTTGTCTCCCGGTGACCTGCAGAGAGCAGGGTCAGCCGCCATTTTTTCCCCGCTTGTGACCAGCGGGTGTGGGTACAAACCACACCAGAAGTGTGTAGTTCCGGCTGGATCTGACCTCGCAGAGGCATACTGAACCCAAAGTGTGACTAGAAAACCAGGTGAAATTCAGGGGTGGAAAGTGTTGCACCCAGGGGAATTTGAAACACTCAGACCTGAGAGATGCTGGGTGTCTTTCACTCTGAGTCTCACAGTTGACAGGACCATTAGGGATTTCATGGGGTGTAGAGGGGTGAATATGCATTTTGGGACTGAGCTCAGGTGGCCGAGATATAGGAACTGTGGGAGGCAGAGTGGGGACTGGCTCCTCTGCTTAGAGCAGAACCCAGGGAAGATTCAAGCAATACAGATTCCTGGTGCAGACAGGCTCTGGAAGTGTGCTGATTTAAAAGCTTCACCAAACATCATTTCACAAAGCCCAGGGGTCTAACTGGACCCAAACCCCTCCTCTAAGAGCTCCAACACTGGAAACCCTTCACAGAACTTTACAGCGACCTCCAACCCACCCCACCTCACACTGCTCAGAAGGGAAGCTGAGAACAGGCAAAAATGATGAGCTCCATTAAAAAGGAACTGACAGCCCCTGACTACTACTCTTACAGCAATACATACCTCAAGAAAAAAAAAGTTAAAGAAAGATAACTGGGAACTGACAACCAAAATATAATATTATAGACAATTTTTTGACCCTCTGAATGGAAACAATTCTTTAATCTTCCATCAAGAACTTCTTTTCTTTCTTTTAACTTTTGTGTTCTAGATGGTCCATAGACATTTGTACATATACATATTTGTATATGGGTGTCACTCTTTTCATTCCTACCATTTCTTGAAAGTATTTTCTTGACTCTGTGTTTTGGGGACTAGGGTTTTTGATTAATATACCTTGGTTTTGTTTTATATTGTTTTGTCGTTGTTTTATATTGTTTTTCTTCTATTTCCCTTGATTCTCTTGATCTCTTTTCTTTCACAAACAGCCAAATTCTTTTATTCTCTGACTCTTCCTTTAACTCTTTACAACTACTCTCTCTCATCCTCCCTCTCAATTATTACATACTACATCTGTTCTGCACTCTCCCTCTTCACCTTCTTTTGAAATAGAAAACTCTTTTATAAACATAATATCTCCACTGTTGGCAATTGCCTTCCATACCATTTTTGTTCACAGTGCCAATTAACATTGTAGATGCCAAAATAGGAACTAAGTATTTAGTTTAATGCTGACTATTGATTGCATTAGTTGTTGTTATTGTCTCCTGCTAAAACATGAGGTACTAGAAATCTTCAAGAACACTATAAATTCATAGGGAAGAAACTATACCACATCTGATTCATACTGATAATTGGAGATACCTACAAACAAAAAAAAAAGCAAGGGAACAAATGGCCCCAAACATCAAAATACCTTATTAACAGAATCCAGTGACATCACAGTGGAGAAACTGTCAGAGAAGGAATTTAGAAAGTTCGTAGTTAAACTAGTCTGCAAGGTAAAGGACAATGTAAGGAGAGAAATCAAAGATAAAATCCAAGAAGTAAAATATAACTTCAATAAGAAGATAGAAATCCTAAAGAAGAATCAATTGGAAATTTTTGAAATGAAAGAATCAATAAACCAAATTAAAAATTCAATGGAAAGCATCACCAGCAGACTAGACCAGTAGGAAGATAGAGTTTCAGGCAATGAAAAATATATATAATCTGGAAAATAAAGTTGACCATGGAGAAAAGATGTTAAGAGAACATGAACATAACTTTCAATAAATACGGAATAACATAAAAAGACCAAAATTTTTATCAGGATAAATGAAGGCTCAGAGATACAAACCAAAGGAATGCACAATCTTTTCAATGAAATAATATCAGAAAATTTCTCAGACCTTAATAATGAAATGGAAATGGAAATACAGGAGGCTTACAAGACTCCAAATATACAAAATTACAGCATACCTACACCAAAGCACATCATTATGAAAATGTCCAGCATACAGAATAAGGATAATATTTTAAAGGCTGCTAGAGGAAAATGACAGGCCACATTTAGGGAGGAACCAATTAGGATCTCAGATGATTTCTCTACCAACACCCTAAAAGCTAGGAAGTATTGGAATAAATATACTAAGCCCTGAAAGAAAATGCATGCCAAACAAGAATACTATATCCAGGAAAAGTAAGCTTCAGATTTGATGATGAAATAAAAACATTCTATGATAAACAAATTTAAAGAATTCACAATTAGAGAGTCTACACTACAAAACATACTCAATAAAATATTTCATGAAGAAGAAATGAAAAATAAAACTGAAAACTAGCAAAGGTGGGAATTACACTAGAAGAATAGTCAATCAAAGGAGAAACTAATTCAAATTTAAAACCAGAAATAAATCAAATGATATGAATAAAAATTATTTCTCAATAACATTGAATGTAAATGGCCTAAACTCATCAATCAAAAGACATAATTGGCAGATTGTATTAAAATACAAGACCCAACAACATGCTGTCTCCCAGAGACTCACCTCATAGGCAAAGATATCCACAGACTGAAGATAAAAGGATGGGAAAAATCATATCATTCACATGGATCTGATAAACAAGTAGGGGTTTCTATCCTCATATCAGATAAAATGGACTTTAAACCAACGTTAATCAAAAGGGACCAGAAGGCCATTCCATATTACTTAATGGAATTATACATCAATAAGTATAACAATTATAAGTATTTATGCCCCAAACAATGGAGCATCTGCATATATCAGTCAAAACCTTCTTAATTTCAAAAGCCAAATAGAACACAATACAATAATACTGAGTGACTTTAACATGCCTCTCTTATCACTGGATAGATTGTCCAAACAAAAACTAAACCAACAAGCTATAAAACTAAGAAATATAATTAATAATTTAGACTTAACAGACATATATAAAATATTTCCTCCATCAATGACTGAATACACTTTCTTCTCAGCAGCACATGGATCATCTTTTAAAATAGACTACATCTTAGGTCACAAAGCAATGCTTACAAAATACAAAATAAAATAAAATAAAAATAATACCCTGAATTCTATCAGAACATAATGGGATGAAATTAAAAATCAATGATAAAATTTAAAAAATAGAAGCTATTCTAGCACCTGGAGACTAAATAGTATGCTACTGAATGATCAATGGATAGCAGAAGAAATCAGGGATAAAATTTTAAAAACTACTTAAAGGTAAATGGAAATAGTGACATAGCATATCAAAATGTCTGGGACACTATGAAGGTGGTTTTAAGAGGAAAGTTCATTTCATTGAGCTCATTCATTAAAAGAATAGAAAGTCACCAAATAAAAAACCTAATTTAGATTTCAAGGTCCTGTAGAAAGAAGAACAAATCAACAATAAAAGCAGATCACAGGAAATAATTCAAATCAGAGCCAATATCAATGAAATTAAAACAAAAAAATTCAAACTAAACTAAATGTTTACTATGACTAAACAAAATCTTGGTTCTTTGAAAAAAATCAATAAAATTGAAAAACCTTTAGCCTTGCTAACCAAAAAAAATTTCTAAAATTTGTGATGAAAAAGAAAACATCACCATGGACACCACTGAAATACAGAGAATAATCAGAAACTATGTTGAAAACTTATATTCCAATAAAATAGAAAATTTTGAAGACATCAACAAAATTCTAGATAAATTGAACCAGAAAGACATAGAAAATTTAAAGAGATCAATTTCAAGCAATAAAATTAAAGAAGCCATCAAAAGCCTACCAAAAAAGAAAATTCCAGTACCAGACAGATTCTCAGCTGAGTTTTACTAGACCTTAAAAGAAGAATGACCACTAATCCTCCTCAAACTATACCATGAAATAGAAAAGGAGAGAACCCTTCCAAAGGCATTCCATGAAGCTAGTATCACCCTGATTCCAAAACCAAAGACACATCAAGAAAGAAAACTTCAGATCAAAATCCATGATGAACATAGATACAAAAAATCTAAATAAAATATTTGCAAATTGCATACAAAAATACATTTAAAAGATAGTGCACTGTGATTAAGTGGGTTACATTCCAGGGATGCAAGTTTGTTTCAACATATGGAAATCAATAAATGTAATTCATCACATTAATAGACATAAAGAGAAGAATCACATGACTCTCTCAATAGATATAGCAAAAGCTTATGATACAATACAGCATCCATTCATGTTCAAAACACTAGAAAACTACAGATAGTAGGAACATACCTCAACATTATAAAAGCTATATTAGTTAAACCCAAAGCCAACATCACTCTAAATGGAGGAAAACATAAAGCAATCCTCTAAAAACTGGAAAAAGAAAAGGAAGCCCTCTCTTTCACCACTTCCATTTAACATAGTCCTTGAAACTCTAACCAGAACAATTGGGGGTGGGGGGGAAGAAAAGAAAAAGAAATCAAAGGGATAAAAATAGGGGGAAAAAAGCTCAAACTACCTATTTGCCAAAAACATGATCACATATTTAGAAGACCCAAAAAACTCCACCAGAAAACTTCTAGACTCAGAAACAAACTCAGCAAAGTAGCAGTATATAAAATTAACACTCATAAATCAATTGGAGAATTCTACTCCAGAGTTTCTGCAAAGTGGCAGGAGGGGCAGAGGACCCAAAATCGCACTCACCAAACTCCACGAGTGTCCAGCCGGGGTGCGGGGAGGAGACCAGAGACTGCTAGCCGCCAGCCACAGGGGAGCTCACACCCACAGTAAGAGTCACTGCAGAGACCCTTGTGGGAGGAGGCCCCACCCAAGTGAGGCCTGGGCCCCCCCCAGTTCTACTCCAGAGTTCCTACAGAGCAGTAGGAGGGCCAGAGGGCCCCAAACCACCCTCAATGACACCAGGGTTGCCCAGTCAAAGGCAGACCAGAGCCTGCTAGTCTCCAGTCCCAGGGGAGCCCAAACCCACAGTAAGAGTCTCACTGAGACTCTCTTGCTTGTGACCCTGCCTAAGTGCAGCCTGGGCCTGCCCCCAGTTCCACTCCAGAGTTCCTGCTCACCAGCAGGAGCACAAGAGAGGGGCAAAACAGCCCTCAGGGACCACCACAGGAGCCTAGCCAAGGCCACTCCCACTGCCCTCCTGAGGTTCGTCTACTACCTCCGCCATTAACTTTAGTGGTAGTAGTGTCTATCTGGGGACTCTGGGGGAACAGAAGTAGCTCCAAGGTGAGATACAGATAATCTGGAGTATCAATAGAAGATTATAGGATAGAAGCCACAATACCTCAGATCGGTATTGCAAGAAAGGAAGATACACAATCAACATGAAAAAACAAGGGAAGAAAGTGCTCCAAATAAACCTTGATACCACAGTAACAGAATCCATTGACAACACAGTTGATGAAATGTCAGAGAAGAATTCAGAATGCACATAATTAAAATGAACTACAAATTGAAGAATGATGTAAGTGAGCAAATACAGGCAAAAATTGATGAAGCCAACAAAGAAATAGGAGAGCAAATAAAGGCAACCATTGACCACTCTAACAAAGAGATAAGAGAGCAATTACAAGTAGCAAAAGATTACTTTAAGAAAGAGCAAGAAATCGTGTGGAAAAAAAAAACAATCAGAAATTCTTGAAATGAAGGAAGCAATAAACCAAATAAAAAACTCAATAGAAAGCATCACCAGCAGACTAGATCACCTGGAAGACAGAACCTTGGATAATGAAGACAAAATATACAATCTTGAAAATAAACTTGACCATACAGTGAAGATGGTAAGAAATCATGAACAGAACATACAAGAAATATGGGACAGCATCAAAGGACCAAATCTAAGATTTATTGGGATAGAAGAAGATGCAGAATTTCAAACCAAAGGAATGCACAATCTCTTCAATGAAATAATATCAGAAAATTTCCCAAATATAAAAATGAATTGGAAAATCAAATACAAGAGGCTTACAGGACACTAAATGTACAAAATTTCAACAGATCTACACCAAGGCACATAATGAAAATGCCCAACATACAGAATAAAGATAGAATTTTAAAGGCCGCAAGAGAGAGGAACCAGATTACATATAAGGGAAGACCAATTCAGATGTCAGCAGATTTTTCAACCCAGACCCTAAAGGAGGAGATCATGGAACAACATATTGCAGGGTCTGAGAGAAAATGGATGCCAACCAAGAATCCTATATACAGCAAAATTGAGCTTCAGATTTGATGATGAAATAAAAACATTCCATGATAAACAAAAGTTAAAAGAACTTACAGCAAGAAAGCCTGCACTACACATCATTCTTGGCAAAATATTCCATGAGGAGGAAATGATAACCAACAATGAAAATATACAAAGAGAGGAACTACACTAAAGGAAAGACCATTCAAAAGAGAAAACAAGTCAAGGTAAAAACCAAAAATAAACCAAAATGACCGGGATTACAAATCATAGTTCAATAATAACCCTGAATGTGAATGGCCTAAACGCACCAATTAAAAGACATAGACTGACAGATTGGATTAAAAAAAACGACCCAACAATATGCTGTCTTCAAGAGACTCATCTCACAGGAAAAGACATCCACAGACTTAATGCTTTAACTAAGGGGGGGGAGGGCCACGTGGCTTCTCCACAAGTTGGGGTCCAGAGAGACGGAGAGAAGAAGGGGTCCCCAGGGAAGACGATATGGAGTCTCTCTGGATGGTGGCGATCCACGGAGCCAAATTCCCCAGGTCCCGGGGTGTAGGTAAAAATATGCTCTGCCCCAGTGAGACGCAGAGACACCCAGGACAAGAAGCAGGGACACCGGGGCGAGGAGCAGAAAACACCATTTATTATAGAACCTACAGAAGCTTAAATACACTCTTGGACCAATCAGATCCAAAGGTCACAAACAAAGGGGTGCTCTTTGGCAAGAGCACAGTCTATTAGCATAGAACAGGGAAGAATGGAAGGTAGGGAGAGTGCTCCTACACAGACTGAAAGTGAAAGGCTGGGAAAAAAACATATCACTCACACAGACCCCGCAAACAAGCAAGAGTTTCCATCTTCATATCAAATGAAGTGGACTTCAATCCAAAGATGGTAAAAAGAGATAAAGAAGGTCATTTCATACTTCTTAAGGGAATCATACATCAACAAGACATAACAATCATAAATATCTATGCCCCAAATAATGGGGCTTCTATGTATATCAAACAAATCCTTCTCAAATACAAGAATCAAATAGACCACAACACAATAATACTTGGAGACTTTAACACAGCTCTCTCACCATTGGATAGATCCTCCAAACAAAAACTAGATAAAGAAATCATACATCTCAATGAAACTATCAATAATTTAGACTTAACAGACATATAGAGTGTTCCACCTATCAATGAGCAAATACACTTTTTTCTCAGCAGCACATGGATCCTTTTCCCAAATAGATCATATGTTATGTCACAAAGCCAGTCTTAGCAAATACAAAAAAATAGAGATACTACCCTGCATCCTAACTGACCAAAATGGAATATAATTACAAATCAATGACAGATTAAAAAACAGAAACTACTTCATCACCTGGAAACTAAATAATATGCTATTGTATGGTACACGGATAACAGAAGACATCAGGGAAGAGAGAAAAAAATTCTTAGAGGCAAATGAGAACTCTGACATAACGTATCAAAATCTCTGGGATACCATGAAGGCAGTGCTAAGAGGAAAGTTCATTGCATTAAGCTCATTTATTAGAAGAAGTAAAAGTCAACAAATAAATGAATTGACTCTTCATCTCAAAGCCTTAGAAAAGGAAGAACAAATCAACACCAAAAGAAGTAGAATACAGGTAATAATCAAAATTAGGGCAGAAATCAATGAAATTGAAACAAAAGAAACAATTCAAAAAATTGACAAAACAAAAAGCTGGTTCTTTGAAAAAATAAACAAATTTGACAAACCTGTAGCCACCATAATGAAAAGAAGGAGGGAGAAAACCCAAATTACTAAAATTTGTGATGAAAAAGGAAATATCAAAACAGACACTACTGAAATACATAGGATAATTAGAAACTATTTTGAAAATTTATACTCCAGTAAAATAGAAAACCCTGAAGGCACCAACAAATTTCTAGAGACATATGACCTACCCAAACTGAACCAAGAGGACATACACAACTTAAACAGATCAATTTCAAGAAAGGAAATAGAAGATGCCATCAAGAGCCTGCCAACCAAGAAAAGCCCAGGTCCAGACAGATTCTCAGCTGAGTTCTACAAGACATTCAAAGAAGAATTAATACCAATACTCCTCAAACTATTTCATGAAATAGAAAAGGAGGGAACCCTTCAAACTCATTCTATGAGGCAAGTTTCACCCTGATCCCAAAACCAGACAGAGACACATCAAAGAAAGAAAATTTCAGACCAATATCCCTGGTGAATATAGATGCAAAAATTCTCAATAAAATTCTGGCAAATCACATACAAAAACATATTAAAAAAATAGTGCACCATGATCAAGTGGTGTTCATTCCAGGGATGCAAGGTTGGTTCAACATACGGAAATCAATAAACATAACACATCACATCAATAGACTTAAAGATAAGAGTCATATGATTTTATCAATTGATGCAGAGAAAGCATTTAACAAAATACAGCACCCCTTTATGTTTAAAATGCTAGAAAAACTTGGAATAGTAGGAACATACCTCAACTTTGTAAAAGCTATCTGTGCTAAACCCAAGGCCAACATCATCCTAAATGGACAAAAATTGGAAGCATTCCCTCTAAAAATGGGAACAAGACAGGGATTCCCTCTTTCACCACTGCTATTCAACATAGTCCTTGAAACACTAGCCAAAGCAATTAGATGAAAGAAATCAAAGGGATACAAATAGGAAAAGAAGAACTCAAACTATCATTTGCAGATGACATGATTCTATGCCTAGAGGATCCAAAAAATTCTACCAGAAAACTTCTAGAATTAATAAATGATTTCAGCAAAGTAGCAGATATAAAATCAATACCCATAAATCAATTGCATTTCTATACATCAGTGATAAACCCTCTGAAAGAGAAATTAGGAAAACTATCCCATTCACAATAGCCTCAAAAAATATATAAAATACTTGTGAATCAATTTAACAAAAGAGGTGAAAGACCTCCACAGTGCAAACTACAAGACACTGAAGAAACAAATTGAAGAAGACCTTAGAAGATGGAAAAATCTCCCATGCTCCTGGATAGGCAGAATCAATATTGTCAAAATGGCCATAGTACCCAAAGCGCTATATAGATTCAATGCAATTCTAATTAAAATCCCAATGTCATTCCTTATAGAAATAGAAAAGGCAATCATGAAATTTATTTGGAAAAATAAGAGACCCAGAATAGCCAAAGCAATCCTTAGCAAGAAGAGTGAAGCAGGAGGCATCACAATATCAGATCTTTAATTATATTACAAAGCTATAGCAACAAAAACAGCATGGTACTGGCACCAAAATAGACATGTAGACCAATAGTATAGAATAGAAGACACAGAGACGAACCCACTTACATACAGTTACCTTATACTAGGTAAAGGAACCAAACACGTACACTGGAGAAAAGATAGCCTCTTCAACAAATGGTGCTGGGAAAACTGGAAATCTATATGCAGAAAAATGAAACTAAACTCCTATCTCTCACCATGCACAAAATTCAACTCAAAGTGGATCAAGGACCTGATCAGAGACCCAATGCCTAATAGAAGAAAAAATAGGCCCATATCTTCATCATGTCAGTTTAGGTCCTTACTTCCTTAACAAAACTCCTGTAGCACAAGAAGTAAAATCAAGAATCAACAAATGGGATGGATTCAAACTAGAAAGCTTCTTCTCAGCAAAAGAAATAATCAATGAAGTGAACAGAGAGCTGACATTCTGGGAACAAATCTTTGCCACACACACATCCAATAGAGCACTCATTTTCAGGATATATAAAGAACTCAAAAAGCTTAACACCAAAAAAACTAACAAATTCATCAATAAATGGGTCAAAGAGCTGAACACAAACTTCACAGAAGAAGATATACAATCCATCAACAGACATATGAAAAAATGTTCAACATCTCTAGCAATCAGAGAAATGCAAATCAAAACTACCCTAAGATTTCATCTCATGCCAGTCAGAATGGCAACTATCAAGAATACAAACAACAATAAGTGTTGGCGAGATTGTGGGGAAAAAGGCATGCTCATACATTGCTGGTGGAACTGCAAATTGGTACGACCAATCTGGAAAGCAGTATGGAGATTCCTTAGAAAACTTGGAATGGAACCACCTTTTGACCCAGCTATCCCACTCCTTGGTCTATACCCAGAAGACTTAAAAACAGCAAACTACAGTGCTGCAGCCACTTCAATGTTTATAGCAGCTCAATTCACAATAACTAAACTGTGGAACCAACCTAGATGCCCTTCGACAGATGAATGGATAAAGAAACTGTGGTATATATACACAATGGAATATTATTCAGCAATAAGAGAGAATAAGATTATGGCATTTGCAGGTAAATGGATGGAGTTGGAGAATATCATGCTAAGTGAAGTAAGCCAATCTCAAAAAACCAAACGTCAAATGTACTCATTGATAAGTGGATGCTGATCCATAATAGTGGGGAGGACAAGGGAACAATGGAGGAACTCTGTTCACAGGGGTGAAAGGGGGGAGGGGGCTTGGGGACAGTAAAGGTGGTGGATTATGTTGGACATCATAGCCCTAGCTTTATGTATTACTGCATGTATGTTGTGATTCTACATCACATACAACCAGATAAATGAAATGTTATCCTCCATCTGTGTACAATGAATCAAATTGTACTCTGCTATCATGTATAATATAGCAATTCTTTGTATATAATATAACAATTGTATAATATAACAATTTATTGTATAATATTGTATAATATAACAATATAACATGTATAATATAACAATTTCTTTGTTCTTAATAGAACAAAGAAAGAAAGAAAGATTAAAAAGTATTAAATTTTAAAAAAGAATAAAAATTAAGTAAATCAATTGGATTTCTACACACCAATGATGAATCAACTGAAAAGAAATTAGGAAAACTCCCATTCACAATAGCCTCAAAACAAACAAACAAAAACCCTGGGAATCAATCTAATAAAAGAGGTGAAAAACCTCTACAATGAAAAATACAGAACACTAAAGAAAGAAATTGAAGAAAACCTTAGAAGATGGAAATATTTCCCATGTTCTTGCATAGACAGAATTAATAGTATTAAAATGGCCATACTACCAAAAGCACCATAAAGATTTAATGCAATTCCTATTAAAATCCCAATGATGTTCTTCATAGAAATATAAAAAACAGTCATGGAATCCATTTGGGAAAACAGAGGATCAGAATAGCCAAAGCAATCCTTAGTGAGAAAAGTGATGTGGAGAGGCATCATGATACTTTAAATTATACTACAGAGGTATAGTAAATTATACCTTTATATTTAAATTATACTACAGAGGTATAGTAACCAAAAGCATAGTATTGCTACCAAAACATACATGAAGACCAATGAAACAGAACAGAAGACACAGAAGCAAACCCACATAAATACAGTTATCTCATACTGGACAAAGGCACCATAAACATACACTGGAGAAAGATAGCCTCTTCAACAAATAGTGCTGGGAAAACTAGAAATCCTTATGTAGCAGAATGAAATTAAACCCATATCTCTCACCCTGCACAAAACTCAACTCAAAGTGGATCAAAGACCTAGACGTTAGACCAGAAACCCTACATCTACTAGAAGAAAATATAGGTCCAACACTTCACCATGTCAGCTTGGGAACTGCCTTTCTTAACAAAACTCCTAACACACAAGAAGTAAAATCAAGAATCAATAAATGAGATTGATTCAAACTAAAAAATCTTTCCAGCAAAGGAAACAATCAAGAGTATGTACAGAGAGCCTACAAAATAGGAGAAAATCTTAGCCACCAGCACCTCAGATAGAGCATTAATCTCCAGGATATATGAAGAACTCAAAAAACTTAATGCTCCCTCCAAAATAACCCAATTAATAAAGGGACAAAGGAACTGAACAGACACTTCACAGAATAAATACGAGTTGTCAACACATATATGAAAAAATGTTAAATACCTCTAGCAATTAGAGAAATGGAAATTAAAACTACACTGATTTTTCATTGCACTCCAATCAGAATGACAACAATCAAGAATACAAATAGCAGTAAATGTTGGTGAGGATGTGGGAGAAAGGGTACACTCATACATGGCTGGTGGGACTGCAAAATGTTGCAACCACTCTGGAAAGCAGTATGGAGATTCCTCAGAAAACTTGGGATGGAATCACCATTTGACCCAGTTATCCCACTCCTCGGTTTATACCCAAAGGACTTAAAATCAGCATATTATAATGATGCAGCCACATCAATGTTTATAGCAGCTCAATCCACAATAGCTAAGCTATGGAAGCAACCTAGGTGTCCTACAAGAGATGAATGGACAAAGAAATGTGGTGCACATACCCAATGAAATATTATTCAGCTATAAAAACTTTAAGACATTTGCCAGAAAATGGATGGATCTGGAGACTACAATGCTAAACAAAATAAGCCAATCCCAAAAAACAAGAGTTTGAATGTTCTCTCTGATATGTGGATGCTAACAACAACAAGAGGAGGAGGGGAAGAATGAAAGTTCAGCAGGTTAGACAAAGGGGGATGAAGGAAAGGGAGTGGGGACAGGAACAGAAAAGACAGTGCAATGATTCCGACATAACTTTCCTATGTAGATACATGAATACACCACAGTGAAACTGTACATCATGTACAACCACAGGACTGGGATCCTATTTAGAATAAGATGTACTCCATGTTTGTGTAAAACAAATTCTAAATATTATATTGTCATGCTGCTTTTGCAACTTTTCTGTAAAGCTAAAACTATCCTAAAATAAGTTTAATTTGATTTTAAAAAGGATAGTGTCTTAAAATGCTGTTAATATTACTACAAGTATTTGCAATTCTCCAATCTGCAGGCACATTGGCAAGATTTTACTTCCTGGACCCCTGTAGTTGATAGGGTCATGTGACCACCTCTGGTGAATAAAGTAGGGCTGGAGGTGTTTCAGCAGTTAATTGCTGCTACAAGATGCCAATTTTCCTTTGCCACAGTGATTGAGAATATCCTCAATAATGGATGTTGCACCAGCATGTGTCTTGAGTAATGATGAAGGAGCAAAGGAAAGTCCCAGCTGATCAAGGAGAATGTATGTGAATAAGATATGAACCTTCATTTTTCAAGTCACTGATAATCATAGGCTGGCTGCCCTTTAGTATAACCAAACAAATGCTACGCACTATGCCAAGACTTTTGGTAGAATGGGGCCCATGTTTATTTATGTGTACTGTGTGTGTGTGTGTAAAGTTTATTAAATGGGCCCTCACACACTATTTAGTATATGTCCATAGGACTTCCTATTAACATCCATCATTTTGAAGTAATTAACCATAGAGTTGCTTTTCATTAAATTATCTAGTTTATGCAACAAGTTATGCAGTCACACAAGAACTACTTTACACCTCCAACATAGACCTTCATCTTATTGTTGTGACTCAATTTTTATGTTATCATGTTGCTAATTTATTTGAAAAATTCTAAGAAATATCCATTTTGCTATAA
>PVHX01000112.1:322184-335093 GCA_004024805.1 Geosciurus inauris
TATATATATATATTTATATATATTTTAATTACTTAATTTTAAACTAGGTTTAAAAATTAATCACAGATAAATTTTTATTTTAAGATACCCTTGGAGAATTGTTTTGTTTTCTCCTTTTAAAACCCATTACTTGTCCTCTTTTTGGTTTTTTGGTACTGGAGTTTCATCCCAGAGAACTCAACCACCGAGCTACACCCCAAGCCCTTTTTATTTTTTTATTTTGAGACATGGTCTGAGTTGCCTAGGGCCTCACTAAGTTGCTGAGGCTGGCCTTAAACCTGTGATCCTACTGCCTGCGCCACCTGAGTCACATGTGTCACCACACCAGGCTTTATCATTGCCTTTCATATTCTAGAGAAGCAGCCCATTCTGGTAACTCATTTGCCCTAAGATTATCTAGAGAGTGTGCTATGAGTGCTCATCAGTCAGAGTCTTTAGTTGCAAGCACCAGAAGTAGATTCTGGCTGAGTTAAGAAAAAATAGGAATTTGTTAAGAACATTTCAAGTTAACTTAAAGAATCAATGGAAGAGCTTGAAACTAGGCAGCCTTGCAAAATACTCTCATCTAGAACCTTGTCCAGTGAGAAAACAGACAACTTACTGGCCCTGCAGTCTTTCAGAAGGTTCTTATTCTACTTCTTCAATACAAGCTCCTGAATTGAATACTGACAGGTATTCTTGACTGATGTGTTTTGTGACCATATTCTATGGCAAAGAAGTTGGGGAGTGGAAATACTCTAGTGATTTCAGCTCCTGTAGTAAAAACAGTCTTGGTTCCACATCAAGACATAGAAGATGGGCAACTAAATATTCCTTTGACCCTTTACTAGGGGTTTAGATGCTAGACCAGAATGAATTAAGAGCCAGAATAAATGACAAATATCTGTTTTAGGCAATGTGATTCAGTACACAAATGTGAGAGATCCTTGTAGTGTGCACACATGCAGCTTTTCAATCTACTGTGTGGCCAAATATCCACAGTTCTATTCATCTCTGTGTACCCAGCCCATGGCTACTATTTGAAAAGGCAACAGTGTTCATCTATTTTATACCAATTCCCAAGTTCTTCCTTTGCCAGTGACTAAAAGGAAGGCAAATATCCTTCTCATCCACATACTTAGATGAAGCAACAGTGATTTTCATGAGCAGAGCCAGCCCCCAAGTTGTTCACAAGTGCACTGCATTTGCCTGGATGGTTTCAAAAATGTCAGTCCATTTACCCAAGGCACTAGGTAAATTTGATGTTAAATAAAAATGTTACTCCTGGAGCTGAAGTAAGAAGCCACCTTTGCTACTCAGTCACAATATTCCTTTATATATCCATTCATGTGATTTTACCACTTATAAATGATGCGTTTGACAACAATAAGATCTCCAAAATGCTTCCAGATCCCAAATTGTATAATTCAGTAAACTACAATCTAAGACTATGCCCAAGTACAACCTCCTGGCCTAAACATGGTGATAGTACATGGCAAGTATTTAATAAATATTGTTTGGATGAATAAATAATGAAAAGATGAATAAATGAACAGTAAATGAATGAATGTTTCTTTACTTCTTTATTGAATGAAGTATAACCCATCTAAGGAATAGTATTCCACTGGACTCCTGCTTTTCTTCTACCTTTTCAATTGACTGTAGGTCTTTTCCTTTCCCAGACCAACACTATCACTAAGAACTGCTTAGCTAAGACAAAATAACCATTCAATTTATCCATTTCATTCGATTTTTTAAAAGCCTTACTGAGATATATTTCACACACCATAACATATGCCCATTTAAAGGCTACAATTCAATAGTTTTTGTATGTTCACAGAGCAAAACCATTACCACAGTATAATTTTAGAAAATGTTTATTGCTTCCAGCCAAAAAAAAAAAAAAGATTACACACATTAGTAATCACTCTCCATCCCATCTCCCAAGGCCAGCCCTGAGGAACCACTATTCCACTTTCATTCTCAATAAATTTTCCACTTCTGGACATTTCCTATGAATGGGATCGTAAGTACATGCTCCTTATAACTTACTTCTTTCACTCGGCATGTTGTTTTCCATGGTTATCCATGTTGTTACATTTACCAGTGTGTTATTGGTCTTTATGACCAAATAGTATTTCACTATATAAATATGCAACCTTTTATGCATCCATTCATCAGTTGATGAGCATTTGTTTCCCTTTTTTCACCATTATGAATAATACTGCTATGAATATTACCATGCTAATTTTTGTGTGAATACATATTTTCACTTCTGGATGTTATGATTACTCCGTATTTAACCTTTGGAGGAATGACTAGACTGTTTTTCCCAGTGGCTGTACCATTTTATATTCCCATGAGCAATATATGAGCACTCTAAATGCTCCATGTTCTCATCAGCACCTGTTGTTGTGTGTTTTTGATTATAGCAATCTTTGTAGTATCTCGTTGTGGTTTTTATTTTCATTTCTCTGATAGATGAATTATGTTGAGCATCTTTCCATGAGCTTATTGGCCATTCGTATATCTTCCTTGGAGAAATGTCTATTAAGATCCTTTGACTATTTGTAATTGTGCTTTTTTGTTATTGAGTTGTAAGAGCTCTTTACATATACTACTTTAATCAGATACATGATATGTGTATCAGACACATGATTTGGGGAAATATTTTTATTCATTCTGGGGATTGTGTCCCACCTTGTTTATGTTGTTCTTTAAAACACAAACTTTTAATTTTGATGAAGTTCAGTTTATCTGATTTTAGTCAGTTACAACAAGTTCTGATTTGCTAAAAATTTAATATTTTGGCACACAGTTGTTCACACTATTATTTATAATTGTTTTTTATTTCTTTGATGTCAATAAACAGTCCCCCTCTTCCATTCCTGATTTTTACACCTTGATTTTTCTTACCTTTTAGGCTTCATTGATTTTCTTACTTCCTTCTTTAACTTTGCTTTAGATTTAGTTTATTCTTTTTCCAGGGTTTTAAGGTATAAATTTAGGTAATTGACTTCAGATCTTTCTTCTTTTTAAATATAATCATTTTAGCTCTAAAATTTTTGGTAGGCATTACTTTAGCTACATTCTATAAGTCTGTTTTATCCTAATTTCCTTCATCTAAAAGTATTTTCTGACTTGTGATTTCATCTCGATCCATTGGTTATTGAGGGTTGTATTGATTAATTTCTGCATATTTTTAATTTCTCAAATTTCTTTCCATTATTTGATTTCTAGTTTTGTTCCATTGTATTCAGAGTATATTTTGTATGACTTTAACACTTTTAAATTTATTGAGGCTTATTTGATGTCACAGTTACATGATCTATCCAGGAGAATGGTCCATACGCACTTGTAAAAAATGTGTTTTGTAGTTTGGATGGAGTGTTCTACGGATATCTGTTATAGTTGCTTTATAGTTTTGATCTTATACTTATTTGTTCTATGCATTATTAAAAGTAAGATATTGAAGTATCCTTACACACAGACACATATACATCATAGATCTATGTATACATATATATCATGTATCTATATGTGTACACACACACACAAACACACACGCACAGGGACAGAGTGTCACTAAGTTGCTGAGAATGGCCTCTAACTTGGAAATCTCCTGCCTTGGCCTTCAGAGTTGCTAGGAATATTGGCGTGTGCCATCATGCCCTGCCTAATGATATACTCCTGATGGATTGTGCTTTTCCTTATGAAATGTCTCTCTTTGTCTCTGGTAATTGTTTTGTTTTGTTTTAAATTCTATTTTGTGTGATATTAATATGTCCACTCCAGCGTTTTTATGGTTGTTTGAATTACATATTCTTTTATACTTTTTATTATTAAAACTATTTATATCTTTGAATTTATAGTATGTCTCCTTTAGACATAATATTGTTGGATCATGTTTTGTTTTGGTTTTCTATCCAGTAGGACCATCTCTGGCTTTTGACTGGATTGCTTAACCTATTACATTTAATGTTATTATTGATACTAGTTAGATGTATATGTTTCATTTTTATGTTGTTCCCTATTACATATGTTTTTGATTCTCTCTTCCACTTTTACTGCTTTCTTTTGTGTCAGGTAAACTAACTTTTGCATTAATTGATTAGTGCTTTCATTACTCTAATAATTTTTTCACTGTTTTTTTGTTGTTGTTGTTATTTTCTTAGTGATTCCTTTAGGAACTTCAGATCAAACTAATCTAATTCCAATAATATGTAGATATGTTGTTCTTATATACCTTTATTCCCACTTCTTTTTTGTGCAATTATTCCTATACATTTTAAATCTAAGTATGTTCTTCCTCATTCTGTTTCATTCTGTTTCCTTGAGAGCATGGAACTCTGCTCCTATAGTCTTCTCTCTGGCTAGGCAATACCTCTGTTACAAAATAGGGGCTTGTAACAGTGACTTACTTCTTTCAAGTGACATCCCTGACTCATGAGCAGGGTATTGGGTAAGAGTATCAGTCTTTGGTTTTCTCAGCTTAGCTCTCCCAGTGTGTAACCTTTACCCAACAAACAGTACTGAAAAAAAGACAGGGACTTGCTTGGGTAGAGCTTTCACCCTATGCATAAGAAATGACTAAAGGAAGTGAATCCCAGACTCCTCAGTCACTCTTTCTGAGAATAGAACCTTCACAACATGGAGCTGGGATAGGAGATGAGAAAAGCTAGTGACCTGCATCTGCCAGGGACATACAAAGCTCTCAACTTAGAGCTGAGGACAGAGGGAGCCTTGTGCTCTTGTCTGCACCTTCTTGGAATGGAGATTCCATTATGCTGAACTGGGAGTGGGAACAGAGAAAGCAGGTTGGGTTCAAATGTCTGCTGTCCATACTGAGATTCCTGCTGTCCATACTGAGATACAGTAGATTTTCTTAAATAAATTTTTCTCTATTTAGTCTTCAAGTATCAATATACTTCATCCAAATATACTTCCAAATATCTTAATTTTCTTCTTTTTAGTAATTTTCAACAGTTATGATTGTTTCATTAAACAGAATATCTACAAACTCATTACTTTAACATTCCAGAAATCATCTTTTGTACATCATATAGTTGTTGGAACTTCAAAAAGTTCAGATTAATCAGGCATGCAATTTATACTACAAAACCTCCCTAATGTCAAGTTATGTTGTCATCCTTGCTTTTCTTTTTTACATTTATGTTGCTCACTCTATCAAAGAATCCTTTTTAAAAGGTTAATTATTGTGTCAATTTTTTACAATACCTTAGAAGCCACTGGATCACAGACCTAACAATTTATGAATTGTTTTTGGGAAGCATACAGCCTATCTTGTTTTATAAAAGACCAAAAATTCAGCTGCGATTTCTTTCCAATTTCTTTTCTTTCTTTCTTTCTTTTTTATTTTTTGCCTTAAGTTTAATTTTAAGTACACTTGCAATGTCATGAGTCACTCTAAGCTTCTCCCTTAGGAAGCACTGGATATACAACATATGCTACACACATATACTTAAGAAGGTGATGTCATTATAATGATCCAGTAGTGTGACATCAACCAAAACACATTGAACCACATCCATTGTGAAGCAGCCTTAGGTCTTGGCCAACTGCTGATATTACCATGTACTTATGAATATTTGGCAAAGTCCAGTTTTGCCAACATTTAAAACACATTTGTAGCAACACTTTTATCATTCCGTACATTTTGCTTATATTAGAAACAGAGCAATGAGTATGTTTTTGTTATTAATGCAGTTATATAAGGTCCTTGCCAACTCACTCATCTGCAAATTTAATGAATATACTTTATCCAATCTCATTTAGTCATGACTAAAACTGTAATAGTGTGCCAGCCAAGGATTGACTCCCATAGAATCATACTGGATCTCCCCTGCCATGTAGCACATAGAATGACCATTGATAAAACACTAGGAATAACATTTTAACCAATTGTGCACTTTTCCTTGCTGTTGCTTGATTTAAACTCAATTTTCAGGAATTCCAACTTAATCTACCCAATAATTTTTGGCCTTAACAAAATTGGGAAATTCTATTAGGGAGCTGGTCCAAAGAAATATCCTTTAAACACCTTACTCTAGATACATCTTTGTGTTTGGAAATTGTATTAAGAACATTGATTTCTCCTTGTGAGACTCCACTCCCACAACTAGGTCCAAATGAGACCGAGATGAGAATAAGATGGTAATAAACTAAATCTACAGAAGAAGAGATCGAATCTGCCTTGATTGATTCAGATACATTATATATTACACAGACATTTAAACTTTTTTTTCCTTTGGTACCAGGGACTGAACTCAGGAGTACTTGACCATTGAGCCACATCCCCAGCCCAACTTTGTATTTTATGTAGAGACAGTGTCTCACTAAGTTACTTAGTGCCTTGCTGAGGCTGGCTTTGAACTCACGATCGTCCTGTCTCAGCCTCCAAAGTGCTGGGATTACAGGTGTGCGCCACCGCGCCGAGCCAGACATTTAATTTTGAGCCAATTCTAATAGATTATTATTAACTTACTAGAATACTAAGCTGAGAAAAATTCTCTGGTTGTACCTGGAGTCAGTGAGAAAGAATGTTGCTGGATTAGAAGGGTTCAGCAGGGACTTAGAAGAGAGGAGTATTTGTGCCATCTGTATGCAACAGATACACAGATGTACACATGTCAAATCACTAAGTTGAACACCATAAATATACACAATTTCTAAAATGTTTTTAAAAATTCATTTAGTATTAATTGGCAACAGGGAAAGTGATTCCTCCATATCAGCATAAAATAATCAATTTGGGACTGAATTTTCATTATTTGAAATGATGCAAATTAGTGTCATTCTTTAGACTCTCAAAACAAAAACACCCAACCCTCATTTGTAGTCTATTTCTGTCATCTCATATAAACTATTTTTTTTTTCACTTTCCTTAGAGTTTAGTGCTCCAGTGGCTAAAGGGTTTTGAGGACCAAAGTATCCATTTCTCTAGTTATTTGGATTTAAAAGCAACTGAGAACAAAAATACTTTAGTTTTTATTTTCTTGAACCCTAGAATAGGTTGCTGTTTATAGTCTCAGAAACTTTTCAATCTAATGCAATCAAAGCTGCTGCTATTCAAATTGTGGTGCATAGACTAGAGCTAGTCCATTGTTAGTGATCTATGAGAAATATAGAACTGGAGAGTAAGTCCTTATAAGTATTTATTGCAGTTTGACAAAGTAACTTTCTACTGAATCTAATCATAAGAAGTTTGAAATTGATTTTAGTATCTTTGGTTTTTTTCATTTCATTTTTATATTAATTCATTTTAATGTATTCTGTAAAAATATCAGTCTATAATAGATGGAAAATTTTTTAAAAATTATCTCTGATGGAGAGTCAAAGATAAATTCACAACTATGCCCCTCCTGACTCCTACCTATTCCCATGTGAAGTCAATGATGATTAATAAATGTAAATTTTCCTTATATTCCCCATAAAATATAATTGTATGCTTTGTGTTAGTTTGTACTCCTGTGTAACAAATGATCACAAGCTTAGCAGCTTCAGACAATACTGTTCATTAGCTCGTTGATCTGTGGATCAGAAGCTTTAAATGTTGTGGCTGAGTCCTTTGCTCAGGGCATGAGATGGCCAACATCAAGACTGAGTTCCCGTCTGAAGGTTCTGGGGCAAAGTCTGCTCCCAAGTTCACTCTTATTAACAGAATTTAGCTCCTTGCTGGATATCAGCCAGAGTCTGCTCTCAGCTCCTGGACACTGTCCACAATGTTTCTGCCACTTAGCCGCTCTTTAAGCTAGTAAAAGTGTGTGGAACACTTCTCCTACTTCCAACCTCTAGTCTCTTCTTCTGTAACCAGCCAGAGAAAAGAACCTCTGTGGTGAGTTCAGGCCCATATGGATAATCTTCCTAATTTAAAGTCAACTGTGCCATGGAACATAACCCAATCACAGAGTGACACCCATCATGTTCACAGTCCCAGGGACTGTGCGGCCAGACACACCCATTGGCAGGTCAGGGCAGAGGGAAGCCTAAGACTTTCTTTAGAATTCAAACTAATGCTCCATTGAACTTCATATCTGAATTTGGCAATTGTTTTCTTTGAATTCTGGACAATAAAGGCTCTTGATTATTAAATAATATTCTTTACATAAATCTATCCCTTGTTTGGAGGGAGTCTGTCTTTGTGTAAAATAGGTCAAAATTGTTTACTTTCAATGCCAAAATAATATTCACTGAATGCCTCCTATTAAAAATAAAAATAGCAACTGCACCTGTGTACTACATATTATGAGTGCTTAACTTCAATATCTCAAATTTCACAGGGAATGAATAAAATAAAATTATTTTCTGTAAAAATTCATTATTAGGGACAGTGAGGAGGGAAGGGAAAAGGAAGGTACTGGGGAACAGAACTGACAAAATTATATTTTATACTATGTGCATGTACAAATATGTAACAACGAATTTCATGATTGTGTGTAATTATAATACACAAATTAAAAAATAATAAAATGCATTATAGCAAATTTTAAATATTGTTTTTTAAAGTTTCCCATTAAGCATTATTTCTAAAGAATGTCAGTGGTTCCTGCTAACTTATAGATCCATCTTTTTATAGCATAAACTAAGGACTGAATGATAAAGTAAGTATTCCAGTTCAAGATATAAACAGATGTGTTATAGTAAGTAATGTTTTGCTCTCCTGTGAAAACAATTTATGTTGCTTAGAATCTGGACTCAAAGGAAGCTTATTTTTAGAGATAGTTAGAGTTGGGAGATGTTTCAAGCAAGAGCAACACTAGCTAATTAAATCAAATACTACTCATAGTCTGTAGTATTTAAGGGTTCAGGATGAAACAAGATGGAAAAAGTGTATGATCCCTTGATAAAAGTATAACTCGCAACAAGTTGGCAAAGTAGTAGGAATTAAAAGCCAAAAATAGCAGTTTTGCTGTGTAGTTTTTTTTGCAATGACTTTATAGCTCTTCATCCCAGCTCCTATTACCCATTTTGTAAAATAAAGAGAAAATATATTTTTTAAAAACTTATTTTAAATAAATTACTCCAACAAATTAACCAGCTTAAAGAAAATATTGCATGGGTGTTTGAGTTTCTATATGAGAAAAGAAAATCAAATATTTTTTGACATTGAGAATAACAAAGCGAATATAAAGTAATAATTATAGTCAGTGCAATTAACCTCTGTTTAGTAATGTGGCTGCTTTACTTAAGCTGAAAGTACCTAAGGTAGTACTTTATTTCTTAATTCTAATTTTGTATTACAAAATTGTTTATTGCTTTCCATGTTTATGTTTCTATATCAAATTCATCTTAGGTATTTCAATCAAGAGACCTCAAGAACTATGGTTCCCAGACATAAAATAAATAGCTGCGTGTCAAATACTGCAAATCTTAAAGATTTTTTTTTTACTTTAGAGAAAGATAGGTATGTGAAGACAGAATAAGATAGAATCGAGTTTTTTTTATTGGGTAAGTTCAAATTCTTGATTCTTGCCTGGTGTCTGGATTATGAGGCTTGCTCCAAACTTCACGGGATCAGAAGGTGAACTTTATGCCTACTGATTCCTTATTTTGTGTATTGACTCTATTTATCTTCAGGAAACTGTCCCCAGAAACTGGGTGAAGCAAGTACTGTCTGGTGCCTAGAAGTCATGAATGTGCTCATCTTCTGATAACCTCCCATATATCCCGTTGGATAAGGCATCCCCTATCCTAAAGAGTAGGAGATGGTGGAGTATCCAACATCTGGTACTGGACAGGTGAAATTGATAACAGTTTATTAGTTGCATATACTCCCATCTTGAGAGAGGAGGGCATCCTATGTCATGCTGGTCCACACAAGGGTTTCCATGGGAATAAACTAAGCAACTAGGAGCTGTCGGAGGCAGTAGATATAATATCAAGAGGGTGACATGCCCCCCAGTTCCCATGGTTGGGTGAGATTGGCTTGTTTGAATTTCAAAGAGCAGTAAGGACCGGGCTGAGTGCTGGTAGGGTAGCTAATGAGGGCATTAGTTAAAAGGAGTCTTTTCCCTTGGTGGGGGCATATTTGGTGATAGCAGAAATTGACAATTAGGTCTTTGCTGTCTTGTGAAGTTCAAAGATGTGAAGGGAGCCCTTGAAATTTTGGCCTTATAATAAAGCTCAAGTGAAAAAACAGTTTGAACAAATCAAGACTCCTCTCCAGCCTTGTCAGGACAAGGAGCAAATCCTAACTACTAGCCACTGCAAAATTTCTCTGCAAACAATAGTAATAACAATAACAGCAATAATTCCAGAACCTTCCCTTAAGGCTCTAGGAGGAAGGAATTCTTCACACCTCCCTGCCCAGGTGCTTTACCATGCCTTCTGACTACTATTAATTATGATTCTCATTATGATATTTACCCACATATTTATCTTCCTCACTTTTCCTTCCTGCATAATCACGTATTTTTGTCCAGGTGCAAGACCGGACTACTCCAGGAGGTGACCTGGTGGTTGTTCAAACTGCTCCCTGCTCACTTCCCTCTTGGCACAGAGACTGTCGTTTCTGTGATGGGCTGTGTCCGTTTTTTTCCAGAAAAGAACTATTGAAGTTTTATTTACAGGAAGTGATTCATTTCCACCTTTTTTGTCCCCCTCCCCGGTAGGTCAGGAAATGCCAAAAAACTCAAAGTACCTCATGCTGATGCTGACTCATCTTTAGAAGTTCTTGGAGTACAACCCCAAGTTCATGAATGTGACTGTCATAGGCGAAGCTGCCCCTCCACCATGGCAGACCCTAAGAAGAAGTGCCTTCCCCAAATCTGTGCACCATCCTCAGGGAAAGACGAAGGGCTGTAACAGAGAGGGAGGGAGGGAGGGACTTGGGGAACGTGACAGAGAAAGAGACAGAAATGAAGAGAGAAATTCGCAAGATTCAAGTAGATTCCAGGAAGCAGTGCCATCAATAACATGTGTCACTCCTGATGACATTAGGAGCCAAATTTTGGACTTCACAGCCAGTCACCAGGGGAAGTTTTTGCTGGTACAGTCACTATATAAACTCCCATTTGGTCTTTTTGGTACCCCCTGCCCTGCAGTCATCCTGTAAATTTTCTTGACTTTATTTCACAAGATTTCTGAACCTGCACGTCCTCTCTTTACAGCAAGAGCCAGCAGGACTGAGGTCACAGCAACATTCACCGCTGGGCTCTGAGGAAGCTGAGGGGAAGCGGTTACTGGAAATCACCTGCTGCCTTAGTGAGGCCAAACCCCACTCCAGAAGAATCCCGACTTCCTGCTTTGATGCAATGCTTGCCCATTCATTTATTCAAAAACTAGAGAGCACTGACCATGGGCCAGGCATTCCTATTGCCACTGTCTTGGTCCTACCTGCAGCTGCTCAAGGAAAGAAAAGGAAGAAGAATGGAAACACCAGTGCACCAACCCCATCCTCAAGCCCCTTCTTAGCCAATTCAAGTATTGCAGAAAATAGAACGTAAACTTTCAAATATGTGAAGACTTTATATAAAAACAATTTGGGGAGAAATTTACTTTAGGGTGCTATCTATTGACATAGTTGAAACTAGGTCAAATGGATTGTGGGTTGGGAAGCTAACCTGAAAATAATCAATCTGGTCATCTTGCTTTGATCAAATAATTATATCTATTTGATGAAATTAATTAGAACCCACTGGATTGGACTGCGTTTGTGTGCCATGCCCAATAAACAAAACCAAAATGGAGTTACTCATGCTAAAGTTCCTTCCATACCACCAACTCAAAACTAAATTGTTTATCTGACCTTCAAAGAAATTAGGAAGGAAAAAATAATAGCCAAATTCCCAAATAGGTTAATTTTATCTGGCAGGAGAAGGGAGTCCCTTCTGCATTAAATTTTATAAGGAAATTACATTTGAATCTACCAACCTGTTTTATTTGCTGTTGCTGTGTTCTCCATTTCTACTTTCTCCCTCCCTTTTTTAACTCTAAAGTAAAAATTTTCTATTTAGCTCATTGGAACACTTATTCTATTTTAGAGAATGAGGTATTGCCCAATTTGAGAATCACAAATATAAGTAAATTAGATCTTTAAACTAAATTTTTTATAATTTTGTCTTTTGACATACCTAACCCTGTGAATGCAACCTTTGAACACCCCTAGGACTGCTTTGGTTTTCAAAGAACTGTCTAAGGTTGACATCAACTTTCAAAATAATGGATCAGATTTTAGTTTCTACTAAATGTATGGTTTTTAAAAATCCCATTTGTATCAGCAAACTACTAGAAATGAGTAGGTACTGATTGCAAGCCCATATTAATAAAGAAAACAATGTCTTTACTGGTTTCCTAAAAAGTCAAACGTTACTTTCATCTGAGTAGTATGTTTATGAGTGTTCAATCACACATTAGGAATAATCACTTGGGCCATTTAAAATTTTCAGTCATTTTCAAATACTAACCTAAGAAATAAAAATGAGCATTAACAAACTCATGACTCCTTTTAGAAAACAGAAGAAAGTAAGAAAGGCTGTGATGTATGTAGTAAGTCAAAAAAGTAAAAGGCTTGTTTTTAATAATTTTTGTAAACTAAGAAAGTCTTTCTCAAAAACCAACTAGAAATTTTATTGTTGAAGCGATCCTGTGTTAAATACACTCAATGCTCCAGATGGCCCTAGATCAATGAGGAGAAGCAAGGGGGGGTTTGCATCTCAATTTTCAATGGGCTGAGGTCATGAAGTTACAAGAATTTGATTTAAATAAAAACATACACACAAAGAAACATTAATCTTTTCAAACCTATAAAAGATTCTATGTGTGTTTATTTTTTTTTAATAAACAGAGAGCATGGGCTTTTATGTTAAGTAAGGAGACTATAAACCATTGTCCAAGCTGAGCATACAGGTAGGAAGGTGGTGTTCTTGCTTGGTATCAGTGCCATAGCATGGAAAGCTGCAGGAAAAGTAG
>PVHX01000112.1:335193-430093 GCA_004024805.1 Geosciurus inauris
AGATAACAAAAAAAAAAAAAAGAAAAAAAGAAATATGAGATAACAAATGTTTTTTTTACAGAACTGCTAAATTTATAGTTATTTGTTACCCAGCAAGAATACTAGTAAGTAAAGGAAGTGACCAAACACTGATTCTCTGCTTCTAACTGAAATTCTAAGCATATCTGCCAGAGTCAGTCCTTATCCCCATCCTATCTCATTCTCAATATTCCTGGTCACAGCATTACCCGCTTTGTGCCCATTTTCTAGCTGCAACAGCCATCATATAGGATGTGTGATCCTGTTTTCTGATTATGACTTGGGTTCCTTCCACCATGTTCTACTGTATCCATCCTTAGACCTACCTCATAAGCATCCTTTAATCCAGCAATGCTGAACTCTGTACCCTAAGATCTTCTTCTCAATTTGTCCCAACAGAGAAGACAGGACTCATGAAAATTCTAAAACAAAATTCTGTTTTGGGTTATTTCATCCCTGAAGACTGCCCTCCTAGAGGTGGGGGATGGTAGTTGGGTATAGAAAACATTTCAGAAGAAAATTAGCCAGATTTGGAAACAACAGGATACAGAGGATAAAGAAAAATCATCAATAGTGTGGAACCTGGGAGTCATGAAGAATGAGGAGGTCGCTGCCCTACATTAGCAGGCACTTAAGGGAACCTGGCTTTCAGAGGCAAGATGATGATGTTGATTTTATCATGCTGAGTGTCCAGTGCTAGAGGGACATCAAGCCTACCACATCCCCCAAGGTCATCTTATCTACCTTCCAGAGTGCTAATCACATTTTAGGTGCTCACTAAATATTCTTCAGTGAATTCATGGAGATGTAAAATTATTCATTTGACAATTATAAATACTCAGTTGGGGTTTGAAGGTCCTATCTCCAACAGAGAAGGAAAACCAGACTCTAAAGCCACAAATAAACATTTATGAAGAAATCTCATAGGAAGGTTGGAAGAGATGAAAATCAAATGCAAATTGAATATTAGATAGTATTATGGACTGAGATTGTTAATTTAGAGAGATGATAGTGGTTTCTGTGGTTGTAGATTTTTAAAGTCCTCTTCTGTTTATGATATATACTAAAATAATTTTGGGTGGAATGTGCAATGTTTGGTTTTGATTTAAAATAACCTTCATAGAAAAGGGAGAAAAGGCAGGTGGAGAGTCATGAGGTGAAAAAAATGGATAGTAATTAAAGACAGGTGATAGTTACATTGGGGGTTCATTGAAATATTCCCTCAACTTTTGTGTTTGTTTGAAAGTTGCCATAATGAAAATTGGGAGGAAGGAAAGAAGAAAGGAAGGGAAAAAGAAAAGGTAGGCAGGCATGTAGGTCCAGAAAACCAATTAATAGCTACAACTAGTTGTTAATTATTTTTCATTTACTTTCTTCATTGCCCTCTTACAGTCTACCATAAATCTAATTTGTTGGACTGTACAGATTTGCACGAATGTTCCAAAGAGTTTTCATTCTTTTATTTATCAAATGTTTACTACATGGTGACCCCATGTGAAGTACTATACTAGGGTTGGGCTGACAGAAGTAAGAAATAAATACATTATGTGGAAAACCAATATAAGATGTTGTTTTTACTCTAAAATATAATTAGTTTGCAATTCAGCATAGGATAAGCCTCATTGAACAACTATAAAATACATTGGCACAATGTTCCTTTCATGTTTTCAAATACCTTAAAAACAAAGACTCATTCTTATTACCCTATTGTGTCACTACTTAAAGCAGGGAATCTGATTCTGTCAGGGAAAGGCAGGTTTGGAAAGAGAGACCACCTGCTTCAGAGGGGGAGCTGTAAGGCGGTTAATGCCACCCAGTCAGAGGAGGCACCAGTCAGCTCCAAGCAGCCCCTTGACCTAGTCCTATAACAACAATCCCAACAGAGAAGTTAATCTCCTTAATGGAAAACAGGTATGTTTCTTACTTACATCTCTTAGAGTTCTGGTCTTAAACATTTCCTGCCTCCTAAATGCTGTGCTTAGCTAAGAGGAGGTAAATGGCCTGGGGATCTGAGATGTGTCTCCAAATGCAGTCAAGATGAAGTACAGCAGACAATATTACCTGGATAGCACCTTTTTCTTCTTTTCCTTTCCTATTGCTACCCAGGGAGTACAAGGAGAAGGAAGAAGCTTGGGAAACTAATAGAATAAAATGTGGTGGCTGGGCAAAGGGCACCTCATTCTTTGTTTCTAATTCTTCTTCTCTGGTGGCATTGGACTGTGACCTAAGAAGAAAGAATTCTGCTGGGTTTATTAAATATCGCTATTGCATTTGAAGGAGACATGCAGTATTTCAGACATGTGCACAGACTCCCATTCAGGCATAAATAGAACAGGAAAATAACACCATATTATGGACAGAATTTCAGAAAGATGATCTAGAGTAGGTTAATTTAGTAACCATCTGGACCTTATAGCGTGAAAATAAATCACAATGTAGTGGATAGGGTTCAGGGCTGTGAACAAAACTCCAAGATTTAATTTTTGCTCTGCCAATTATTAATGTGAAAGTCATTTCACTTCTTTGACCTTCAGCTTTCTGGCTTGAAAATGGGGTAATGCTTGCAGCCCAGTGGTTGTGATGGTTAAACCGGGCCCTCATTCATTCATGTGCAAGAGTAAGGTGTTATTTATTCTACTGAATGAAGCAGATATGGATTTCTCAAGCTCAAGGGTGTGAAAATCCAAGTTTATCTTTTTCTGTTGATTGAATTTGAATTGTGCCATAAACTCTCATTCCTTTCAATGGCAGAAATCAATACTAGTCAGTTTCAGGCAAATCAGCTTACTTCAAGATAGCCTCAGTCATCAATGTTGGACATTGTCCTTTTTGACTATGTAAGTGTGAACCTTATTTCATTGGGTGGTGTGAGGCGCAAGGAATGCCATAATAAATGGGAAAAATGACCTACCCCAATAGAATCAAAGCCAAAGATGGGCCCACTCCCTATTCCCAAGTAGCCAGAGAGTGGGCACATGACAGAAGGTGACCAGTAGGATAGTCTTACCCAGGACTTTGAATCAGCAGTGAGTTAGAAGTAAGGGACCCTGGAGAATTTATTCTGGCAGCAATGGCAACAGTAGCATCCAAAGCCCTATTCTGGGAGTGGCGGAAGTTGACTGAGTGATGTCCTGTGTCCTTTCCTGACTGTGATGATGCCAGCGGTCATGTCATCAGCATCTAACCAGGCACTTCCTGTGCTGTGGTTTTGGCTGAAGGCAGTCCCATCCGTTTCTAAGCCCATTGATTCTAAGGACTCTCTGGTATCCTTCTCATAAATTCCTTTTCTGCTGATGTTAAACAGAGTTGGATTCTTTGTCTGTAACCAAGAATCCTGATGACTATTTCCTCCTAAATTTCTCTGAGAGGGTGATGGAGAGAAGCACCCTAGAAGCATGGGTCTTTACATAGCAGCATCTCCTCAGAGGCCTCTTTTCACCTTGGTAATGACAACACAAGCATCTGCTGAGATGACTCAGTCCTCATCCCTTGTCTGCTGGCCACCCCTGAGATGACCTAGCTCCCATTTGCTGCCCCCTGTTCTTATGGGTCACACCACAACTACTATGGTGTCTTCACCCTACAAGTCTTCCAGCCTCAGGTTTACATTCTGGACAAGGTCTGTCACATGTAAAGAATTTGCAAGCCCATACCCCCACTAAGGTACTTGGAGGATCTAGAGATTTACCTTAAGTCCGTCTGCCTTGGCACTTGATATTGGCTATTTGCTTGACTCATTGTCATGAGGAACTCTGAAGACTTGCTGCCTCCCAACTTCCCCCAACAAGAAGTGGCATATAGGTAAGACTCCTTCATACTGAGATCCCCAAATCAGCCAATGATTTCTGTGGCCATGACCAGGTAGGAATGGGGAACAATGCAGAGTATATTCTTAAAGATGTTCACTGGATTCTAATTATCCTTGTGTTCTCCATCTCTCCTCCATTCACAGTTTGGAGGATCTGACACTTCTTTGAGAGGAGAGTGAAAAGCAGCCTGGTGTATCCTATATTCTTCCACATTTATTTTGTTTATTTTTAGATCAGGAATTTAGCATACATGCCACTTTTTAATGTATTATTTAGTGCAACATAATTATATATAATAGTAGGGTTCACTTTGACACATGTATGCCAATTTTTATTTTAAAAAATATTCATAGAACTACTTTAAAAACCAAATCACTTTTTGTAAATCTAACATTTTAAAAAACATATAATTAAAAATAATAGTTTCTATCTCACAGTTATATCCCCCCAGCAACTACTTATATTTTAGGTATTTTTTCATAAGATTATATTACCATTTTTGATTGTTAATCTATTAGCTTCCTCTCATGAAAAGTGTGTATTTAGATCTATTACATTTCCCTTTTCACCTGCCCACCCTTCCACTTAAAAACCCCATTAAAACACATTAATTAAAATTACATATTGAGAGGACAGTCATTTTATTGTCAAGCAACCTATTGCCAGAATATAGAGAAAATAGCACTATGTTTATGTAGCTGAACTCACAGTGGATAAAATCTGAGTGGAACTATGTTTAAAAGATTATTAAAAGGGACTATAGATAAAACTTATATATTAATAAAATTGCACACACTTAAGAAAAGTAAGGGAAGATGTAGGATGGGAACAGAAAGAAAAATATGACAACATTTTGTGTTGAAAAAATCAAAATATAGGCCAGGCATGGTGGTGCATGCCTATAATCCCAGTGGCTCAAGAGGCTGAGGCAGGAGGACTGTGAGTTCACAGCCAGCCTCAGCAACTTAGCAAGGCCCTAAGCAACTCAATGAGACCCTGTCTTTAAATAAAAATACAAAAAGGGCTGGAGATATGGCTCAGTGCAACAAGTGCCCCTGGGTTCAATTCCTGGTATAATAATAATAATAATAATAATAAGAAGAAGAAGAAGAAGAAGAAGAACAACAACAACAACAACAACAACATACTTGGCTTTGTTTACCAGAAAAAATATCATATTATAAAGATATTTTTGAATAGCTCAGACTGACTACCAACCAAATTAAAACAGGATTAATATTTTCTAAATTGTTAGAGATGAAAAAAATATTGTAAAAGTTTTACTTAATATAGAAAAGAAAAGAAAAAACTCCAGAAAATAAGGAAGCCTAGTTGACATAAGTACATAAAAATAGCATAAGGAGATTATAGAAGAACAAATACTTTTAACAATAAATATAATTGGTTTAAAATTCTTCATTAATGTCAAAGACTCATATATGGTTTTAAAAAAAAACCACAATGCAATTTTTTTTATAACTTCTTTGAAATCCAAAAGGCCTATTTTTAAACCCAGGCTCTGCCATATACGAGTTGTGTGATTGAGGCCTGTCTCTGAATGTCTGTATAACTCAGTCTTCTCATCTATATAATGAAAATGAAATGTCCACTTTCTGCAGTTTTAGAAGGATTAGGTGAGATCAAATAAATCTCAGAGCAACCACTACAGTGTCAACATATTTTTATATCTAAACAAACCCAATACAAGATTCAAGGTCAATGATTCTCTTTTTATTATTTTTGGTACAGTGTAATTACACATAATAGTGGGATCATTATGCCAAATTTGTCCATGAACATAATTTGATCAATCACATTCCCCAGTACCTTCCCTTTGCCTCCCTTTCTCTCTCCCTCTGATCTGCTTGCTCTACTCTACTGATGTCTTTTCAAATACCATCATTGCCATTTTAATTAGTGTAATATAATTTTATATACATCTGTACATATACATATAAATGATTCTTTGTGGCATATTTATAATGGACCTAGCATGATTTGGGATGTTTTGTACTCCAGTGACTCTGTCTTTATACCTCTTAAAGAACATAAAGAAAATTCAATTTATAACTTAAGGGACCATTTCTTTTTTTTCCCATTATTTAGGGAATATTAGTTAAAGAATCACTTCTTTTTTAAAATTTTTTTTAGTTGTAGGTGGATGCAATATCTTTATTTTATTTATTTTTATGTGGTGCTGAGGATCGAACCCAGTGACTCACACATGTGAGGCAAGCACTCTACCACTGAGCCACAGCTCCAGCCCAAGGAACCACTTCTTAAAATTCTTCTAGAGTCTCCAACCATGTCCTTCATACTCTGCTCTTTTGCCAAGCTGTCCTCAATAATATTCTCTCTTGTTTTCTTTTTCCTTCCCCCACTTTTCTCCTAAACCATACAATCAAAATACGTACATACTTCACTCTCTGTCTACTCTCCTGATTCTGGAGTTATAAATCATAAAAACCTCACCACAGATTCAAATCTTTTCTTATAGGGAAGATTAAGAGAGAAGTTGCATTGATTAAGAGGCAGAGAAAAGGAAAAAGGAAGCAAAACCAGAATTATGCTTTAACAATTTTATCTGTATCACATATGTAAAGGGTCTTAAATTAATAAAAACTATTTCTATTCTCAGTGATTCCTAACATTTCACAAATGCTCAGTCTTTGTTTTTGATATATCTTCCATAAACAAAAATACTTACTTAATACTTAAATACTAAATTTCTCAACACTCTTTTCCCAGCTCTACCAAATTAGCAATCTAAAAATGGGAACTGATTCACAGGAAAGGGACAGGTGTTTTTGATTGTTTTCCCATTGCAGTACTGGGAATGGAACCCAGGGGTGCACTATCACTGAGTATATCCTCAGCCCTTTGATTTTTTTTTTTTTTTTTTTTTTTGAGACAGAGATTTGCTAAGTTACATAGGTTGGTCTCCAACTTGTGATCCTTCTGCCTCAGCCTCCCCAGTCTCTGGGGTTATAGTGATGCATAACCATGCCTAGCTTAACTGGTGTTTTAAAGCGAACTTATATTTCAGATATTTTAAAACCCATCTTATAATATGAATAATCACCTCTTAAAGTCTCCATTCTGTGCTTGATTTTGATTTTTTTTCATTGAATTTTCTTAAAGCAAGGCACACCTGCACCCTTACCATCCCCAAGGACCCCAGAATGAAACTAGATCCCACAAAAGAGCCCCTTGGTTGTTCCAACCTTTCTAAAAGTAAGATTTTTTTTTCCTCCTGACATTTTAGAAGTGTTATTAAAACTCACTGGATTCTTGGGATTTGGAGAGGGAAGAAAAGAAACAACTGAAACCTAGATTTTCCTCCCCTGGATATCATGTTTGTTTTGACATGTGGGTGTGGTGTGCTTTTCTGGCACTGCACAAATTCAACCCTGGGTGTCTACAGGACACAGCACAGCCATGTCTAGGTTGCTTGGACAAGGAGTATTGCTTTTCTTTCTGTATGTCATTCACACACAGCTGCTTAACTGAGGTATCATAGCACCAAGTTGCTCTGCTCTTTCATTAAGATCTTAAGCTATATACTCATGTGTCTGACAACAACAGAAAAAAAACAAGGAGAAGGAATAGTTAAGAATTGAATGTAGTTATGGATGTAGTCATGGGTCACTAGGAAAGGAGCAGGTTTCTGACACCTTGACACCAGTGCCTTTTATATGATTTTTTTATTGAGTATCAGGATACCATCAGTTATGACGACTCTTTTTTCTTCCATTCTCTGGTTGTTTCTGCCTTAAATTTCAGTGGTAGGTTTTCTTTGACATCTTTGGAAGTTTGAGGTTGCATCTATTTCATATATCATGGTACTTTGTGTAAATGAGTGACATATATATTTGTCACAGAATTTCTTTTGTTGAAATGAGTCCTAATCTTTTTTTCTCCTCAGTCACCATTCTTCCTCTCATGGATTTCTCTGGTTCTGTCATATTCGATGAATTACTTGGCATTCATGCAGTTGTCATATTATTTCACACCTCCAACTTCACATGTACTATTCCCTCTGCCTGGAGTTCCCTTTTAAAACACAACCTAAGTGTTGCCTCTCCCCAAAACCTTCCTTGGCTCTCCCATGGTATTCTCAAAGAAGACTGTTCATAGCAGTACCATTTTTAAAACCAGTATTTTCTGAGCGTGAAACTGCTATTAATTTCCTTAATTCTCATGACAATCTTATGTCATAAGAACTATCATTTATAATCATTTTTATTAATCATTTATTTAATAGAAAAGATATAGAAGCATTTATGAATTTGCCCACACAATCTTGCCCATGGTAGTGAAGTCCAAATTCAAGTTCAGGCTCGACTTCAAATCCAGTCCTCATTATCACTGAACTAGTCTATCTTTTCTAATAGTTAAATTATATTTGCTAGTAGACTTCAGTTATTGGTATATATTAGTTTGAAAGTTCCTTGAGGTCAGAGCAAATATTTTATTCATATTTATGACTTTAGTGTATTCTAGGAAAGTGTCTGGCATAGATCAAGTATGCGAAAAAGTGTTTTTAAATAAATGACTGTGGGTTCCTATTCTGTTACTTTCCATATTCAGCTTACATCAGAATGTCTCTTTTCTCACTGAAATTAAATTCAGCTTCACCAAGTCAAACCATACCATATGCTAGTGAGGAAAAACAGAAGGAATCTGAGGCAATTGGTATATTAGCAGCTCGGAGTGGGGTGAGCAGGAAAAACAATGTGTAAGTGCATAGGGATGCCAGGCTCCAGGAACGAAATCGTTTGTGCAGCTGGGAGTCAGTGGCAGCCAGCCCACTAATTTCATATAGGAAGCAATCATTGACAGAGCAATAGACCAAATGCAAGAGTAAGATAAACTGTGAAACCAAAAGCTGATTTAAGGAAATCCAAATAAAGGGGAAAATGGCATAGACAAGATGAAAAGTATTGTCTACTTAGACACTGGTATTCCAGAACTGTAGGATGCACCCAAGCCTTAATTTGCAGTAATTCAAATCACCTATATTTAGGACTTGTAGGGACACCCAGAGCAACAGAGAAATAGGATTTGTTTAGAGAAATTATAACAATGAAGAAGAGGAACTGTACTCACAGAAGTAGGATACAGAGATGCACCTTTTTCTGTCACCTCTCTTTAGTGTCAGAGGCTCAAGATCCTGTCTTTAACACATAGGACTTGGGGAGTCATTCCAGATTCAACATAGCAGAGCTCTTCATATGGATCAATCTAGGAGTACAGATATTTAGAGTTTAATATGTTTTATCAAAGTTTAAAAATTACATCACCTCTAATAAAAGGTACATAAATGTGGCTTTGAATTTTTTGAAAAGAGCTTCTATAAAAAAAATCACAAAAATATGAATGAGAAAAATTATAGAAGAAAATAACATTTGTCCTATACATCAGTGTCTTCATTTTTCCTAGCTGCAGGTTAAAACGTTATGGAACTTCTTTAGCCATACAAGTGTCTAGACTCTGGCCCCAGATATTTTGAATTAATTTATTTGGGGTGAGTCCTAACATCAATTTTTTTTTAATATTCCCCTGAGGGAATCCAGTGTGCTGCTAGGGTTTAAACAATTGCTACGTTACCACATGTCACTTGTTGGTAGGAAGGAATTTCATTTGTATTATCTGGGAAACATGAAAAGTGACCATTGAACATTAAAAATTTAGACTCAATCTGTAAGAAAATCCAACTAAAGAGTGCTTACTTATATAAATCTATTTATTATGTAGAACAGCATTAGAATAGTCACTATCACTCAAAAAAGTATTTATAATATAGGTACATATATTATTATATCCTGTATTAAGAATAAAAGTAAAATTTGGAATTTCAGAATGGCTGAAATTTAAAAACTGAGAAATTTTATAGGAATATATGAGGAACCAGCACATTTTGTCAAAATATGAAGAAATTCAAAATAAAGTAAAAGGAATATACTCAAAGAAGAAAGGCTATAATCTTTGGCTTCCTCAAAGACCTAGCATGAAAGTGAACTCCATAAAATTTTGTGGATAAAGGAAATCTATGAGATGATGATGATGATGATGATGATGATGATGATGATGATGATGAAATCTGTGAGATTATTATTATCCTGTGGATAGAGGATATGTGTAAGAGATGGGGAGTCAGGGAGACATTGTGACAGAAAATGAAAGAGCTGGGCTGCATCAGTGCTTGACTCCACCCACCAAGTTTTACTATGTGACTAAAAAAATTAGTACATTCATGATTCACTCTTAGACCACCTGGACTCTAGATCTCAAACTTTATGAGAATATCATAGTTTGGGGTTTTTCTTAATATTTATTTATTTATACATGGACACAATGTCTTTATTTTGTTTATTTATTTTTATGTGGTGCTAAGGATCGAACCCAGTGCCTCACACATGCAGGGCAAGCACTCTGCCACTGAGCCACAACCTCAGCCCCGAGAATATCATAGTTTTAAAAAATGAATAAATAAGTGAAAAGAAGTCAAAAACTTCAATAGCACGATGGAGTATATTAATGTCATTAATGGAATGACATTAATGGAATGTCATTAATGGAATTCACAGATAGACAAATTAAAGGTGAAGAAATGAAAGCTAAAACATCAAAAACAGTTCTAAGTAAAAGAACAGTACATAAGCACACTAAAATGTAAGCTCCCCAAGGGCAGCGACTTTGTCCATCTTGTTTCCCACTAAATCGCCCATACCCAGAATGGCCCCCAACTCCTAATGAGGGCTGACTTGACTGGGAAGATGGGAAATGCCAGATTTTTACACAGATTCAAACCAGACCCTGGTCTGGAAGGTGCTGTGGAAGAGATAGTCAAATAAAAACATGTCCAAAAAGTGCAAAGTATTCACAAGTCATCAACATGGCATATCTACATGACTGATGTCTTACAAGGGGATTTCCATCAACTTATCTCAGTCACACCATATACAGTAAGTACACCAGGGGATAGTTCACTTAAAATATTAGCTCAAAGCTGAATGTGGTGACATGGAATTAATTCATGTATTGAAAAGACTTTAAGGCACTACAATACTGCCAACTTTTCTCTCTTCAGCCAAAGGCATGCGCTTTTCTCCAGAAAGCCAAGAGGCCTTGATCATGAGTCCATACTGATAGTGCAGGGCCATTCCCTTGGAAGCACCTCAATTATAATCAAAACATCCCCCAAGTGGCTCCAATGGCTCTGAGTTCAAGCTCAATTTTTTTTCCAGTGAACAAAGCTAGTTATCTAGTTTATAACTTTTCAAAGAATAATAATTCTAACAAAAGTCTGAATTTACCTGTCTCAAGTTAGAAGATTCTGTGGACTTCAGTTGCCCCTTCTCTCTCCATCATGCCTAAATCGAAGGTTTGTAAAAAGAATAGAGCAAACCAAAACAGAGGTCCACATCTATTTCCAATAAGTTGGGCCAAGTTTTCCAGGGCTCCTGTGACATTCCTTTCATCCAGCATCCAACCACTTGTATGGAACTCCTGTGTTGGATACTGTGCTGAGGCTGGGGACTAGAAAGAATAGTAAATCAAGGTGTCTCCATAGAGCAGTTCCTGACCTGGTGGGAGGGACAGACAGGTCCACATCCAAGCAGAAATAGAAAAGAAAGGAAACAAATATTTTTGAAGTATTTACTAAAGGCCAAACTATGTGCTCTATGCATTTTCTACTCTCCTTTATATAATATCACAATCTCTCACAGATAAGAAAACTGAGGTCCAGAGAGGGTATTTCTCACTCCAAGCCTCAGCCATGACCATAGCAGAGTAGGAAGGTATCCAGATCTATTCTCTTAAAAAGTCCACTCTCTTGCTCCTCTATCATACTCAAACACAATTTCCAAAAAGTTAAAATGACAGTAAGTGATCAATGCTATACTAGTAGTTTGAACAAAGGACTATGGGAGCACAAAGGCAGGGTGAAACTGTGACAGGGAGAGGCAGGGGGTCAGGGAAGGCATCACCGAAGATGTGACATTTGAGCTGGGCCATGTTAAACAGCTGGTGTCAGTCCTGCTGGATTACTAATGTGTTGATTTTTTGACTACACCTCTTGGGCACTTACCAGAGCCACAAAGTGAAGGAAGCAATAATTCTTCTCTGGCCACCAAAACTGTTGAAATGGAGTCACCTGCTATTTCTACACCCACTGGTTTCACACAGAGAGTTTCTCAAATAAGGTTGCAATGTAGAGGATGTTAGCTTAGGGAACAGCAGGTGTGTGGAGCAGAAAGGGGAGTAGGCTGTGGATGAAGGGAGGAAGGGATGCTGTAGGTGTTTGGGGACCCACTTGCTTGCATGCTGGGACTCGAGGTACCCAGATTAGAGAAATTGAAGCAAACAGCTCCAAAGAGTATATTCAAAAGCATATGGAGGGCTGGAGCTGGAGCTCAGTGGCAGAGTGCTTGCCTAGCATGTGTGAGGCACTGGGTTTGATCCTTAGCACCGCATAAAAATAAGCAACTAAAATAGAATCATGCTGTCCATATACAACTACAAAAAATTTTTTTAAGGAAAGCATATGGAGCAATTTTTGTCTGAGAGTTGTTTAAAAAAGAACCTCAAGCATAGCTTTTAAAAAAGGCAAAGTTTCTGTTTACCTATTGATAATAAATCAACAGGGTTGCATGCAGCCAAATAGGTCTTTGAAGGTGCTGCTTCATTTTTCCCATTAAGTCCAAGGAGAGTCCCAGAAATGGAAAAAATAAGGCATTAAACTTCACCAAAGCAAAACTTGGAAAAATGTGTGTGATCCTCTGAACAAAAGACACTGGTTTGGACATTAATGGAAAGTGCCTTAGAGTAAATTATGGAAAGTTTAGTGACTAGGGACTCTGAAGATGAAGGTAAATAATGGAGTACCCACCTGGTGCACACAGAGGCACCAGATGGGGAGGGAAAGGGAAAAAAGTAAGATTGTTAAAGTAATATGATGTTTCTCTATAGGATATAAAGAGAGCACTAGGAATTCATTGAATAACTGAAAGCTGGATAAGTGAAACAGGGGCACCTGAGCAGTCTCCCAGTGACCTCCTGGCCTTCAGCTTTGCCCTTCATAAACTAATTCCCCCACTGTGACCAGTTGTCAGTTGCTGACAAACTACACATTAAATATTTGCTAGTCTGGTACATGTAAAATAGTCTCTAATACTAGCTTTCAGTTGCATTTTCTTTGTTACTGAGACTGAATATGTCTTCACTTAATGATCGGCCATTCATAGTTCCTTTCTACAAAAATGCCTATTTATGACTTGCCCATTTTTCTCAATTCCCTTGAGTTCTTCTTATAGATGTTAAATCTTTGCAGTTTCATGTGTTTTGTTCCAAATATTTTCCCTACACCATAATTTCCTTTTTTATCTCTTTGTGAGGTATTTTAAGGAGTAGAAATTTTTAATTTTAATGTGGCTAAATTTAGCAATGCTTTCTTTCTGATTTATGTTTTCAAGTAAGAAAAAACATCTATCTCATAAAGTTACAAAGGTGATATTTAGGCTATACTTTCTCCTGAAAGCTTTTAAATTTCTTTTTTTTTCTTCATCCAATTGGAATCAAATTGCACATATAGTGTGAGGTAGGGATCCAATAATATATCTCCCATAGATAACCAGTTGTCCCAGACCCAGTCATCTGTTTGACTCTAAAATATTTAAGGTTCCAAACAGGCCCAAGTATACTTGTTTTCCACCAGTCTAATTCTCTCTGACTTTGCTAAAGACACACTATTGCCATTAACTTCTGGGTCTATAATAAACTCCACTATGAGTTAGGCTAAGTCTTACCTAGTTCTTCAGTACTGTCTCAGCTATTCACAGTCCTTTGCTGTTCTGTTTATATTTCTAGAATTTATTTGTCAAGCTCTATGAAAAATCCTACTAAAGTTTGCATTGGAATTACACTGAAACTGTAGATAAATTTGAGGAAAGTTGGTATCTGTGATATTTGTCTTTCATCCTATGAAAATATAAAGTGTTTTTTTCTAGGTCTTATTAATATCTTTCAAGAAGTTGTCACAATTTCTGCTTTAAAATTTGTGTATATCATTACATTATTGCTAGAGCTATATTAGATGCTATTTTACAAATAGCATCTTTCAAATATACACATTTTCTAACTACTTATTGCTGATTACAAATTAGCAACTATTACCTCACTGACCTATTTCTAGCACCCTTCCTTCTCTCTTATTAATTCAAAGGAAATTGTCTGTTTATTTTCCATGTTAATAATCTTATCATCTGCAGTAAAGGCAGTTTTGTTTCTTCCTTTCCAAATTGTATGTATACCTTTGATTGATTTTTCTTCTTTTACTATGTTGGTTGGGATTGTCAATAAACTGATCTATGAAAATGGTAATACTGTTATTATTTTATTTCTGATTTAAAAGAGAATACTTAGATATTTCATAAATTAAATGAACATTTTCTGTAATTCTTTGGTAAATAGCATTCTTCCTAACAGATTTCTTTGTTCATAGTTTTCTAAGATATTTTTAAATGTAAACAGATTTGAGTATTAATCATTGCTTTTATTTTGTATCTGTTAAGATGATTATATGATTTTCCACTTTAGTTGGTTAATATGATGATTTCTAACACTAAATAAACTTTATAACAATGAAATTCAGCTTAGTAATGATTTAATTCACCTATTATTTCCTTTAGCATTTTTGCATTAATACCAGTGAAACTGACCTATATTCATCTTTCTTCATACCATTGTCTGGTGTTGACAGTAAGGTTTAAAATCCTCAGAAAATAAGTTGAGGAGTGTTCCCTCTTTTCCTATTTACTGGAAAACTATGTGGAATTATCTGTTATTTAAATATTTTAAAATATTTGCAAAAAATTCCTAATAAAATCATCTGGCCCTAGCATTCTCTTTATGAGATTTTAAGTCACTGATTCAATTTATTTTATGACAATGGGACTGTTCAAGATTTTTTTTTAGTTCTATGGTTTTGTTTTGTTTTTTTTTTTAGAGGATAACATTTCATTTCTCTGGTTGTAAGTGATATAGAATCACAACATACATGCAGTCATACATAAAGTTAGGGCTATGCTGACCATCATATTCCACCACCTATACTGTCCCCATGTCCCCTCCCCCCTTACACTCCTATGAACAGAGTTCCTCCATTGTTCCCATGTCTTTCCCCACATTATGGATCAGCATCCACTTATCAACAAGTACCTCTTGAGTTTGTTTGAAGAAGTTATGTTTTTCAAGGGATTTGTACAGTGCACCCAATTTTTAATTCATTATTCTTTTATATTTTTAATTTCTTCTGTATCTGAAGACATGTTCCTTTTTATTCCTAAAACTTTTTGACTTCTATCTCATTTTTAAAAACTCAGTCTTACCAGACATTGGATAGTTTTGTCACTTTATAAAAAAACAACATTGGCTTTGTTGATTCGGTTTTGTATTTCATTAGTTTCATTCATTTCTGCTTTCATGGTTATTCTTTCTACTTTGTGGGGGTATTCTATTTCTATTTTTATTTTAATTTTTAAGCTGAAGAGTTAGCTTATTAATCTTGAGTCATTCTTTTCTAATGTATTTAAGTACTGATTTATCTGCAGTCCATTAATCTGATATGTATTTTGTCATTCAATTTTAAATATTTTCCAAATTTTGGTTTTTATTTGATGCATGAATTAAGTTTTAAATTTTCAGAGGTATGATTGCACTTCAATAATATTTTTGTAATATATTTCCAACTTAATTGCATTATGATTAGAAAACATACTCTACATGATAATAATTCTATAAAATGTGATGAGACATACTGATAAGTTTTCATATATAGTCCATGGATGCTTGAAAAGAATAATTTTTATCCAAATGTTGGATAAAGTAGTCAATATATCAAGTTGGTTGATTATAATAGACACTCTTTATCCTAAATTAATTAATTTTTCTGTTTCATTTATCAGTTGCTAGGAGTTGTTTTAATATTGTTTATAAAAATGGTGGATTTTTCACTTTATCCTCATAGTTTTTTAGTATTGACATTATACATTTTGATGTTATCATGTACACGCATGTTTCCAATTGTTAGTATTTCCAGAGACATATAACCTTTTATCACTATGTCATGACTTTTCATTTTGTTTCTAGCAGTGATCATTGTTAAAAGACCATATTTTGTCTGATATTACTATAACCATGCTAATCTGCTTTTCATAACTACCTTGGTTACATATCCTCTTCTAGCCTTTTATTTTCAGTTCTTATATCATTATATTTTACATTATTTCAGGTTTGCTTTTCTTTCAGACTTTGAAAGTAGTATAAAACTATATTCTATTTTTTTCATTTCTATCTTCTAATTGTTTATTACTAATCTGCCTTTTTTCCTATTCTTTAGATTATAAAAAAACTTTGTTATTCTGCTGGTTAGCTACAATGGTACATATGTGTTTGCATTGTTCCTGTTTGAAATTTAGTGCAATTCCTAAGTCTTAGAACTTTCATCAGTTTTTGGGAAACTGGCACTATTCTCTCTTAGAATATTACCTATTTTCCCCTATTTCCAGCTTCTCTTTCTATAATTCTGATTACTTGTTCTTTGGACCTCTCACTTTATGCTCTTTGATTTCTGATTTCTTTTATCATAGTTACATGTTTTTGACTGTTGTGCCTTCTGGCTATTTCCTTAAATTCATCTTCCAATTCTCTTGTGCTATACCTACTCTACTTTTGAAACTTTGTTTTTCTTTATTTCAGTATTGTTTCTCAGTCTATAATTTTCATTTCAATCATGCTTTATCATAACTGAGAGTCTCTGAGCCTTACTCATACTTTCTATAGCCTTTTATATCTCTTTTAAAGTAGGAAAAGAAAGTGTTCATTTTTTACTCTACATTTGATAATTGAATATCTAACTCTATGTTGGATCAACTTTGGAGTATTTATGCTAATTCTGAGCCATGTTTCTCTTTCTCACCCTTGGCTTGTGATGTTTTGTTATTTTGTTCATCATTTGATGCAATTTTACCTGAAGGAAGTCTTGGAGGACTGAAGTTGAAGCTTCAACCAGAGAGGATTTATACTTCCTTTTTTCAGCTGCCTTTAAAATATTTTTTCTAACAACCTTGCTTTTCCCTGCACCTAGAGTTCAAGTTAAAATAGGCAAGTTTCGCTTGCAAAATAGGATTTCCCACTTGTTTGCTATTCAATGAAGTTGTGGCCCTTTGGGGTAGGTAAGGTCTTGGCTTCATATGGCAGTCTTTGATCTGACTCCCTACATTATATGGACACTAAGATTTGGTTTTTGCCCCCTATAAGGCCATTAAAAACTAATCTCTGGAGCTCTAGGAATTCACAAATGCCCTGAGAGCAGTCATGGACTTCTCTCCCAGGACTTATACTTTTGCTTTATGTTTGACTTCTGGGAATTTCCCTACTGTGTTGCCAGCTCAGCCATGCATTAAAGAGTTTTTCTAAACGCTTTAAATAGTATCTTGGATTATTTTTCAGTTTAAAGACATTTAGGGTATCAAGTTTGGAACACTGCCAAAAATAGAAATCTAATTTATTGGGTTTTTTAATTTTGCCTAAATTAGAATAGTCCTTTTTGAGATGCTCAAGTTATTTTCTATTAAAAGTTCCCTTTTGCAATTATAAAAATTGAATGTTTCTGTAAAACTTAGAAATTATAAGAATTTACACAATATGACTGAAAAGTTTATCATTTCTCATAGATATTCCTCTGTTAATATCAGGTTGAACCAGGTAAAATAGTTCTTCCACTGGTCAAAACCAACAATTGTACAAAGTACATCTAAGTATTTCCTTCTTGCCTTTTTAATGACTATTTTACATGGTTAAAATAATAATTAATATATAATTTTCACATTTATTTTTCTCTTTGCAGAAGTATTTCTTCAGTAAGATTTTTATAAATAATGTTTAGATAATATTTATTTATATGTTACTTAGAATAAATATCTGGTTTCATTTTCTTTAGAAATTTTAATTTTTTTCTATTATAACTAATATTATGGTAAGCATCTTTGTGCTTAGAGAATTTTCTGAATTTTTAAATTTTCTTTTAGAATGGACAAATAGAAATGGAATTGCTGATTCAGAATATTAAAGTTTTAAGAATCTTATTACCTATCAACAAATTATACTCTCACTTGTAGAATTAAAATGTCAGAAAAGAAGTATTTAGGGCCTCTTTCAATTTTCTAATTTGGAATTTCAACACTTTATTACAAAATACACATGCTGCTTGAGCTATAACCTCTTTCTCATTTGTTGTGATTTGTTCTCATTATCATAGCATTTGTTCTTGGTTTAATTAGGTATCAGACACTCATTCTATTTTGTGCAATGACTGGAAGAATCTCATCCAACTTTCTTTGGAACATTGTTCAAAAGTCCTTATAAAAGTCAAATTACAAAATCCTATTAAAAGTAATTCCTCAAAGAGGTATGCCAATTCCTACTGAATGCCTAAAATTTAGTTCCAAACAAGTGTTCAGATTCCATTTCATTTCTCTTTGTGGAAAAAATCAATGTGTTCCCCTCTTCCAAGTTTCTCACTATTTGACCAAATATGTGGCAAATAATTTCAACATTTTTCTCTCATTAGACTGTAAATAATAATACTAAAAGTTACATTTTACTGCATGCCTAATCTATACCAGGACCTACAGTATGCCCTTTATATATCTCTGACTCCCCAATAGACTTGCAAGGTATCATCCTGACAACTTTAGAATTGAGGAAAATTGAGGCCTGGAGAGATTCACAATTCACACAAAAACAAATAGTGATCAAAGTGGAAATGGATTTGGTCTAAGTCAAGTCTGTCTTTATCGAGACATATACTTACACAGCTAGTCAAAGATACACCTCAATAATCTCAAACAAAAAACAAATCTTTTCTGTGTCTCCTACCAAGTGTCTTGGGCAACCAGAAGACCCAGGGACATACTGGCTCATCCTTTGGGTCATGGATGGGGTTTAAAGGCTTCAGTAGAGAAACATAGCTACCAAACTTGTGAAATCACTGCAGAGACACAAACAAACAAAAAAAGCTGAGAAAATGAGTGCATGGCCCAAAGATGATGTGGCTCTAGTTTAATCAGCGAGTAACACCCAAAAGCTGCACAGCTTAGCCAGTTCTTTCATTCAATGCCATGTTCAAGTGATGTTGTTTCACAGCTTTAATAGTCCTGTCAACGTTCATCAGGAAATCAGTGCAACCCTCCAGAATCCTGCCATAAAAACACTCTGGCTGTTTTAATTAGTGCTATGCAACCTTCAGCACACCCCAACTCTATATTGAGTTGATGTGTCTCACTCTCACCTTGGGCTCACCAAGATTCAGATGCATCCAAAGGAAGCAGAAAAGGTTCAATGTGGGCCCAGCTGAACAAATGTGTTTTGTTAGGTTTTCATTATAAACTTTTAATTTTTGTATTAATAGCCTTTGAAAAAAAAATAAACCATGGTAGGAAAATCTACATCTCATCAACATGAGAGTTATAGGTGACATATATATCAGACACAAGCTCTGTGAAATGTGGGAAAACAGATGTAAATTCTTAATTCTACTGACATCCAGATTGATATATATATATATATATATATATATATATATATATATACACACACAAACACAATATATATATATATATACGTATATATATTGATATACATATTGATATACACACACACATATACATACAAGCACAGAGAATTGTTATGCAAGCAAGAAATTAGGAAGTGAATTTAATGAGCTGGTTTTATTATTCCATCACAAATGACATTTTCTACCAAAACTTTTAGATTTGCTTTGTTTTTTGAAAAGTATAACGAGCCTTCCATGATTATCACCCTGGGTTTCTGGATGGATCTGGACTCATTGGAAGACTTATAGACAAGAGTCTTAACAAAGAGCAAGGAGGTGCAACACAAAAGTATAGAGGTAATGTAAAGAGGTTTTAAAGTATAAAGGTTCTTCATGAAAACCCAAGGAGTCAGGCTCCTATTGAGGACACAGTACAGTATAGGGAGGGTCACTTCTGGGTTTTGAAGCTTCCACTGTCTGTGGATTAAATGGAAAAGGTTTGTTCTTTTAACTTTTGTAATATAATATCCAGGAATTTATAATCTTGACCAAAAATATAATTTTGTATTTAAAAATAAATTTGTATTTAAAAATAAATGGCTCTTCCATACTTACAACATGGAAGGCCCTGGGTCCAATCACCAGCACCAAAAAATAAATATGAAAACAAATAAATATCTCTTACAGTGGCAAGAAGGAGAATAATTCAAACTTTGAATCTCCACCTACTATTTTATTTTTTACCATGGCCACTGTTTCTCTGAGGTCAAACAATAGAAGCTAAAGATGACTTAGTCTTTCAAAAAAAAAACATATTTGCTATGAACCAATTATGCTGAATTTGATCTCAAATCAGAATTTTTTCCAATAAACATATATGCCACCAAGTAGTACAGATAGAACATCTCAAATATTCCACCAGAGTATATATATACTCATGCCAATCATAAAATTAAAATTTTTCTCACTAAAAATAAGTTTTTATAAAATATTGGTTCCCTGAAAATTATGTACAAATTATGACCTCACTTTTATAATTTGTCTTGACCAAATTTTGGGAATAAATTTTTTAAATGCAAACTTCTGTAGGAAATGCTCTTCTAAAAAACAGTTTCCTCCAAAGACTGTATAATGACAAGCAAGATCTTCACTTTACAATGTAAAACTTAATGTTTATTTGCCAAAGTATTTATTTTTATTGATAACAAGAGGCTTTAATAAGAGATTTATTAGATGTGTGAAATAATTCACTCCCCATTATGTCCCAAATGTTGAGGCACAAATAGATCTGAATATCTAGAATAAATGGATTGGAAAGAGAAGAGCAAATTTGGGGTTATATTTTCACCCAGTTAATAACGTAAGAGCACTTCCACATTTTGACAAATTAGGTTTGAGGCCAAAGTGGAATAAAACAGGTAAGGAAATTAAACTTGTTAAATTTCTTGTAATCGTTGTAATGGGAAGTGACATCTCATAAACTTGCCCAAGAAGAAAATCCTGCCGTCCTGTAATAAAATCAATATGTGCAGAGAAATGGCAAGAAGGCCAAATTAAGGGCTCCTGTGCCTGTGCCTTTCCTAGAAGAAAGAGTAGGTTACCTTTGGCCAGGACTAAACTCATAAAGGGGCCTGAGAGAGGTATACCCAAGCTGGATGAGCTAACTATGCCGACCCTCTCCACACACCTCCCCAAGGTCTATTACTGATACCTGAAATTCTACCACCAGTAGTTTATTCCCCTTCTTTCATGCTTTGTCCCTTGATAAAAGTAAACACCAAAGAGAAGAATAGTACATGGAGCTTGTCGGTCATTTCTATCTTATGGTATTGCCTAGTTGTAGTTTTAGTGGTACATATTCAGGGGGTACAGTGTGATATTCAACACATGTATACAATGTGCAATGATCAAATTAGGGTAATTAGCTTTTCCATGACCTCAAACATTTATCATTTCTTCGTGTTTGGAACATTCAAAGTCCTTTCTTCTAGGGTGGTGGTGGAGCTCAATGGAAGTTTGCCTAGTATGTGCGAGACCCCGGGGGTTTGATTTCCAGCCCTGAAAACCCAATTCTTTCTTCTATTTAGAAAATTAAAATAAATTATTAACAATCTCTTCAATAAATGATGCTAGGAAATTTTTATATCCATATGCAGAAAAATGAAACTAAACATCAGTCTCTCGGCCAATATAAAGGTGAATTCAAAATAGATCAAAGATTTAAATGCTAGACCCAAAACTATGAAGCTACTAGAAGAAAATAGGTAAAACATTTTAGGGAATTGGGGGCAAAGATTTTTTAGGATAAGATCCCAAAAGCACAAGCAATAAAAGCAAAAATGGACAAATGGGACTTTGTAAAACTGAACAACTTCTGAACAGCCAAGGAAACAACAGAAGGAAGAGAGAGCCTGCAAGATGTGAGAGAATGTTTCCAAACTATTCCTCTGACAAGGGATTCAAAGACTGATAAGTTTTTGATAGACGAGAAGGGGAAGAAAGGTTGAAACCATCATTTTGGGAATGGAAAAGGGAATGCTAGTAAAGTGGGAAGGCCCTGGAAGTTGAAGCTGGATGCTTGGCTTTGTGGAAGGCAGCAATCATGAAGTCAATGGGAGGCCCCACGTTCCTGCTTAAATGGAGTTGGAATTGTAATGATCTGGAGCAGTAGCTGTATGAGGAGAAGTATCAATGGCTAGGCCCAGACTCTACTTAAAAGAGCTATAAAATGCATGGAAAAAAAGCATGAGTAAAGTATTCTCAAACAGAAAATTCCGTATAAGCAGCTAAGAAAGCAGAATACCTCTTGATTTTAAAATATGACACCTTAAGAGTCATTATCTCCAGATGCCTCTAACTATACCATTTCTTTTCCTGTTTCTATGGAATACCTGGAAGGTAGGAACCCAAAACAGTTCTTTAAGAGGGGGAGAGGAGGGAAGAAATGTAAGTATTGCTCAAAAGGTGTTCCATGGAATACTTGAATAGATTGAGGTTAAAGTCATCAGAACTGAAAGGGAAAATTGGTGCATAAGTGAGTTAGAGAAAACTATATAATACAGGTCTCTCTTAGAGAATTAAAACTTGTATGTGGCAGAGACTACTATGTGATCATTAAAATCCATTGCTTGTCCTCCTGGGCATCTATCTTGATCACATTTCCCAGCAGTCATTGTAGTTAGGTGTGGCCACATGACTAAGTTCTGGCCAATAGGATGTGACAACTCTGGATAGAAGCCATGTGTATCACTTTATGGCCTGGCCCAAAAAACCTTTCAGGTACCATCTTCCCTGCTCTTCATCCCTTCCAACTGTCTGGAATAAGACCTAGGGTGACTTTGGAAGCTACACATTGAGGATGATGAAACTCTAATGGGTGGAGCCGGGTTTTATGAATTACCTCTTAGAGGCAGTCTTCTAAACAAGAATCCTAGCATTGGACTATGTCGTGAGCCAGAAATACATCTTACTATGTTAAGCCACTGAGAGCTCAGTATTGTTTCCTTTTACAACAGTACTTATCATAACTAACAAGATCTATGTTATTTCTATGTTCTAAATACCTGAAAGGTATTACATTTAAAAATCATGATTACCTTTATTAAACCCAATTTTTCCCAAACTGTTTTGACCACAGAACCTTTATGGTTTGTTTTGTTTTGGTTTTTCACTCAACAACTCTTAGCTAGTAGAACTCGTTTTCTGGTTTGGGGAAAATGGCACTATGTCTGTCTTCACTTCCCCACCCTTCTGGAAACTTATTCTAGCTGAGAAAGGGAAGGATTATGAAAGAAGCTATGGCCAGGACCATAGGGAGGCTACAGCACCCGGCATTTTAATTACAAACTCAGTCACAGACTGGTGTTCCAGATAAACATTGTATTTCAACACAGAATTAAGTAAGTAAGCTCAAAGGACCAACGCTCTAAAATGAAATGAAGGGAGAACCAAGAATTTTGTGCATTTTAAAAATAGTAAGAAAGAGCCAGTGTGGTGACAAGGTTCTAAATTTTTGAATTTTGTATATTTTTTATTTTCATATGACATCATCTGATAAAAGTCATAACTATAAATAAAGGCCTTATTCAGCTATTGTACTGAAGATATGTATTTTTATCTTGTTTTAATTAGGATTGTTAGACAGATGAGCTTACACTGCCTTAATGAATAAAAGGGATTTGTTGGTGCTGGGGTAGGGCAAGCCTCAGGACTAGTTTGACCCCATGGCGCCATGCTGTCTTCAAGGACTGGCTTCATTTTGTTTCTCTATACTTCCTCCTGTGAATTCAGTGGCATTTGGGGTTCTATAGTTTGATCTGGTATGTTTCCCAAATGCCCATGTGTTAAAGGCTTGCTCCCCAGAGTGGCACTATTGGAACATGGCGGAAACTTTAAGAGGTGGCACTCCATGGGAGGTCCTGTGTCACTGGAGGTGTGCCCTCTAAGGGGACTGCAGGATCTTCTTTGTCTGTTTCTCTCTTTCTCTTTCACTTCTCAACCACAAGATGAACAGTTTTGCTTCACCATGCACTCCTGACATTGCCATCTGGTACCCTCACCAGGGACCTAAAAGCAGTGGTTCGACCCAGTCATGGACTGAAACCTCCAATACTATGAGCTAAAATAATTCTTTTCTCTTTATAAGCTGATTATCTCAGATATTTGTTGTAGTTATGGAAAACTAACTAACACATTCAGCATGACTTCTTTCCTTGTGGCAGCAAGAACTGCAGCAGTTCTAGAGTTTGCATTCATACATCACAAGAGACCTTTCTTCCCCAAATTTCCAGAAAACTTCACTCATATTTTGTTGGTGAAACCTAGATTACTACCTCTTGCTGTACCTGCACAAATTTCATCATTTAGGAAAATTCCATATACTGATTGACATGTCTGGATCACCTGGGCAGGTCAGCAGGACAAGAGGGGTCATCCTGATTAAATTGCACAAATCAGGGCCCTCACTTGTATTTGTGGATGGGTTAAATCCTCTCCAAACCACATGATTGCCACACTCTAGGAAATGGAATTGTTGTTAGGAGGACAATCTCAGATCGATTTTTGAATGACTTATATCATAATAACTAGAGTTATTGTAGCAGGCACTATGCTAAGTGTTTTATATTGCTTTAATATATTAACTCATTAAATTGGTCACAACTCTATGAAAGAAGCACTATTATTAATTTTACAAGGAATGGGGCACAAATGGGTTATGTAATTTGCTTGAAATCATGTAGACTGACAGGTAACAGAATAGGCAGTCAAGATTCAATGTATGCTCTTCCCTTACCATGTTAAAATTTTTGTAAATCCATCATGCATACATAAAGCATGTACACACATATGTAAGTTTGCACACACTAAATATGCATAAACAAATTTATAAAATTATAAGTATATATTTAAACAACATACCTATATTGGGTGAGAAGTCCAGTTCTTCAAACCTTATCATCATAACAAAGGTGCCATCTGGTGTTAGAACCCTTTAATTACAGAAAAAGCCCCAAACGGAAATGAAGATTCACAAATAATACAAACTTAACTTGCAAAGTAGTCTAAACTCCTGACAACATTAACATCACAGCAGTAGCCATCCTGCCTCACTCTTAGAAGCATCCTTATCATGCCTGAAAACATATATATGCAATCTCAAAATGCTGCTTCTGGCTAGCCCTGCACATGTACACCCTATATAACCTACAAACACCATCTATTCATTCCTCAGGGGACATCATTCTATTCTCATGTCAAGAGAGAGAGCACAACATGGATTTCCTCTTCATTTGGAACCAATGAATTGTCCAAAAAGAATACACATTAAGTTCTCCAGTACTCAGCACCCAATCCAGCCCTGTCTCATCATAATACTTCTCTTCCTCTTCCAATCAGTGGGTAAAATGTGATGGTTGCAAATCTTGTCTAAGACATGAGGATGGAGTATGTTGTGGCATAGTTCCTATTTAGTTTCTTTAGCCGTTTTGTTACATTTGGGACTTGAAATTTGTACACCATTACAGGGGGCCTCTCTGGGTACCTTGGAAAGGAACCCAACTCTGAATTTGCTCTTCTTATTCAGAACAATTAATTCTAGATTTTGAAACTACTTTTACAAGTACCTTGAATTGAAGCAAGATCACCAGAAGCAAGATTTTCTAGCCCAGACCTCCTAACATACCCTTAAACTTACTAAGAGTTTCCTTTAACTAATGGATTGATGAACTTGCTGGTAAAACACTGGAGCAGCTTTATTTGATCACACTGTTTGCTTTCCTAAATAGTTCTGTATAAATCTAAGTAATTGCTGCACTCTCAAGGGAGCACTCCTTCAAACACACACACACACACACACACACACACATATGCACATACACACACACACACATACACACTAACACTGTAGGTTGAAATTTTGGGCTGCTAAACATGAAATTTCTCATTGCTAATAGCATGGTATTATTTTGTTGTATTTAAGCTAGTTCAGAGTTTTTGCCAAAATAGAACATCCTGTTAGCTAACGTTTAAGTAATAGAGACTACATAAATGCAGATTGTACAATTTCATGGCTGTATAACATCAACACAGACAAACATTTAAATTAGTGTCTAAGGAGTTTGGCAATAGGGACTTATCATGTTCAGTGTATATTAGGAATGTTCAAGACCATCAGCTTTTCTGTAGGTAGCATTCACTGAAAAAGCCTTAGTTCTTCTCAAAGAAAAAGCTACCTCTTCTCCATTGGTCCATTGGTTCATTGGTAGCCACCAAACATTTGCCTCCCAGAACTTAAGTCCAAGTTACGAAACAACTTGGGGATAAAGGTAGAGTGAAATGTACATACTGCTTCTTTATAAAATCAGGAAGACTCCAAGTTCAAACTGCCTACTCTGACAAGCAATGGTGAAAATATTTCTTCCACTAAACTAATTAACTTTCTTTTCTTCTTTTCCTTTTTTGGTACTGGAGATTGAACTCAGGGGTGCTTAACCTCTGAGCCACATCCCAGCCCTTTTTAGTTTTTATTTTGAGACAGGGTCTCATTAAGCTACTTAGGGCCTTACTAAGTTGCTGAGGCTAGATTTGAACTTGGGATCCTCCTGCCTCAGCCTCCTGATCCGCTGGGATTAGAGGCATGTGCTACGCCTGGTAGAACATTCTTAATTTCTTAGTTGTTCTAGTAAGGGCTATTTGTGAATCCATCCACCCAGGAATCTTTGGCGTTCTGCTGCAGGCCAAGATCCCATATCTCCCTACCACCTCTCTTACCCAGTCCCAATCCTGCCCTTCTTCTTCCATTTTGCACAGTAGCCAAATTCAAGTTTTAAAATAAACAAAAATGAGGGAACTCTTCCATGACAGAAATATTAAAAATCTCACTTGAGTGGTACAGTAGATGGGCATATAAAATTTTTAAACCTCATAGGAATAAACACTAATATCTATACTTTTGTATGTAAATTATAAGTCAATTTTTTGAAATGAGCAAAGAGCCCCTTAGCCACTCTTTAGTGGGCATGATTTTATTTCCCTTGATGTGATGCTCATCAGACAGGCAAAGTTGAAGGAGGAAAAAGTCCCCATCACATTGAGCTCTGTGAGTATGTGTTGGTGATGAAGGTCTCTGGAGAGACCTTAGTGATCTAGGTCCAAACTCCAGAGATGATACCTCTGTCAAGATGAGAATGTCCAGTGTACTGGTCTGCAATGTCTCCCTTCCAAAATGCTTGAAATTCACATGCAGAATCTCGTGATTCCTCAGACATGGCAGAGAAAGAAACTTCTGCTGAAAACTTTGTCTTTTAACAGAGTCATGTGAGGAGCAGGCATGTTGAAGGATACAAACCTCACAATGCCAGTGTTTCAAGGACTTGCTTTAACAGATGGGTTGCCTCTTATTCTGATTATCTTCAAGCAATATCAAGCATTTATTGAGCATTTACTATGTGCTAGATGCTGTTCTAAATACTTCACTTGTATTAACCCACTTAGTCCTTGAAGCTTTTTTAGTTGTCAGAGGAGAAGACCACTGAACAGGGAAGAAAGTAGTATAGAGAGATTGTCTACTCTGCCCTGACAACTTGATCTTCTTTCTGCTGTCTTGCCACTTCTTAATGGATGTCAAAGAAATGGAGTATGATCTCCAAAGGGCAAAGCAAGGACAGAGATGAAAGAGCAAAACAGCGAGGCACATAAGCACCTTCCATAGTCAGAAAGAGAATGATGTACAGAGGCAGGAGGACTGAGTGTACTGCACCTGGATGCACTGTAGAGAATGTTAAAATAATAATAAAACTGGCTAAAAGTCCATCTGCTTTTTATTATTACCATGTGCCAACAATTCTAAACAATGTCAATAAGAGACTACTGACTGGTTAAAAAAAAAATCCCTAGTTGGTCTAAATTCTAAACAGTCATTGTACTTTCTGTTGAGTTTTAATATTAATATGCAAGCTTTGATTTATCACATTTTGTTGTTTTTAATATAGTATTATGCATGAAAGTTAATTCAAAACTCTTTGTTACATAGTCAGTCCTCAACACATATGGACTCAACTACACACATTTTGTTTTGAGAATAAGCTGGTAATAGTTCAGAATCTCTTAAGTTCACCTTGGGCCTAATTCACCTCTTCTACTCCATGGTTTTACATGTCTCTGTATTTATGCAGTTAGATTCAAAATATTCAAAGGTTACACAGTTATTAGAAATACAAAGAAATGAAACTTGAAATAATTCAATCTGACATTCTGTGTGACTACATAAAGTTTTCACTTTTTTTGGAACTTTGGGAAAAAATAATTCATTAAATTCAGTATCATTCTTATTGGAAAATGGTACAGAATGTATGAATAATAGTGAAGACTTTTTCCAGGCAAGATGAAGTTGTGCTCTCAGAAAAGGAAAATTCTGAATGTCCACCTCTGAAGTATTATGCAATCCACAAGAAAATGTCATACAAAAGGATGCACTCAAATTTTATCCTCTCCCCAATGCAATTTTATTTTTCTCTTTTTTAAGATATCTTTCTTTCTGGTATAAAACTTTAAAGGAGATTAACCCAGGCACAAAATATTTGCCCAGAACCAGAATCCTCCTTGAACTATGTATAGTGAGACATCAAACTTGGAAATTGATCCTTTTAGATTAGTTCCTATTGATTGTGCAGCAGACTGATAGCTATATAACAAAAAATTTTTAAAAAACATTCCTTAGAAAAAAATAGAATCAAATTTTGAAGAATGCTAGAAGAAACCATAAAAGATATTAGTCTTACACTGCCAAAAGCACTTAAAGGACAATATCTGAATCCTTCAATCATTTTCATAAGAGCAGAAAACTTGCTCTAAAGACATGATTGGAAAATATCAATGTTCTCTATTGTTTCGCCACTTCCAAAATAATTCTTTTTTTCAGAATTAAAACTTTGGAAGTTGTTGCCAGAATAACAATAATAATTTTCCTTCTAAAAAATTTTCCAGAAAAATCATTTTAATAGAAATGTCTCTACTATTTGATAGCAATAGATATGTGCCTAAAGAAAACAGTACATTCACAGTATTGCAATTTATAGGCAATAGGGACTGGGATTTTGTGACTGTCTACCAAACTCATTCCTGATTTTCCTAACTATTTAAGTATCTGTTACTTCACATTTAAAAAAAAAAAAACTGAAATGAATAGAAAGTTTTCTCCATCAACTATGAGTAAAGACAGATTGATGAAACTAGCTCCACTGTCTATTGAATGTGAATATACAAAGATAAATTTATCATTGACAGATTTGCAGAAGTCAAAAATAAAACTATCATTATCATTCATTCCAATTTCAGGCTAATAAGTATAAAGATTTTTTTCCATTTTCAAAAATGGCATTAGTGTGAGTTAAAAGTATTAATCCATTATCTTTACTTTTTTGTACCAAAATATTTGTTTTTACTGACATTGATTATATAGACAAACATCAACAGAATAAAATTTTCACTGTTTTGTTTCTGGTCATTATTGTTTCTCAGCTCCTTAATCAATTCAATATAGTGTGGGAGATGTTTTTTAAAATAATTCCCTATTAGTGTCAAATACAATGCATGTATCACTGGAACCAACTGTATAAAGGAGTTGAGAAAAGTGAAGGGGGACAACAGATAACCCTGTCTGACTCTCTTTTTATTATCTAATGTGTGGTATGTTATAATAATTTCTCAGCTTTTTAAAATATTTTTCCTTTACATTTTCTAAGTCCATTTTCTATTGCTATAACAAAATACCTAAAGCTGGAAACTTTATAAAGAAAAGAAGTTTATTTATTTTACAGTTCTGCAGGTTCAAGATTATGGCTCTGGCATATGCTCAGTTCTGGAAAGGGCTTCAGGGAAGAGGACACAATGACAGAAATGCATGTGGCAGTGGCAGGCAGCATATGCTAAAGATGGATTCAGAGGAGGTGCCAGGCTCCCTTATAACAACTCATTCTCACAGTAACTAATCTGGCTCCATGAGATTTACATTAATCCCTTCTAAGAGTGGAGCCACCATGACCTAAGAATCTTCCACTAAGCCCCACCCCTTAAAGGTCCCACCACCTAAAAACCACCACACTGGGGACGAAACCTATCACACATGAACCTTTGTGAGGGCCCATGCCAGTCATACCCAAACCACAAAAATATTGCTGTCAGATTCTTCACCAAAACCTTCTTAGTCAAAGTCAGTGGTGACTCCCATTTCTGTACAGGGGAGCTTAGAGGTGGCTATTTAGAGGGGAAGTCCAAGGGCTTCATCCATGGCTGAGTTCGCTTAGCAGGGGCAAGGGTTGACTTGTTTATCTGGAGACTTTGGGGTGAGGAGGGGCAGATGGAGAAAGAAAGGTTCAATATCCATGACATCTCTCAAGCCACCCCTTCTCCACTACCACTGACTAGCAGCATGACTGTCCACTGTCTTCACAGGACAGGGCAACAGGGAAACCTAGGAAAAATCCAGTTATGCAAGCTGATCATGTGATCATGAGCAAGTTTTTACTCTCAATTTTCTCATCTGAAAAATGAGGGGGTGGGCCTAGATGGTCTCTAAAGCCCCTTCCAACCATAACATTCAATGGCTATGACTCATTGGCCATGGCAGTTTAAACTATGGATGGCCCTACGTTTGTGCCAAATTTACATTGCATCAAAGTGAAGAGACAAACAGCCACTGAGCCAGAGACTATGAGTTAATCACCAAGGCACATTTGGATAAATGAGAAAGTATCAGGTTCCTGTTTAAAGGACCAGGTGTTTTACATAGTGTGTGTTGTTCTTCCATAAACGGTGACTTCTTAGATCATGTCTAGGTCCACGAGTCCCTCTGTAAACCCATGTCACTATCAACTGAGACAAACACTGACGTGTTCTGCTACCTGGAACTCCTTTCATCCCATTGGACAAACATTGGGTATAAGTAATTTCTAAAACTGCTGCATATCAATCTAGTTTACACAACAAACAGTTCCATATGGGCAGAAGCCAGTTTTCTGGTATTTGGAGCACAGGCCAGATTTTGGAGTGGTCATTTAAATCAAAAACCAAATGTGGGGTGAGCTCATTCACTGGAACTTCATTAAGCAGAATTCGTTTCACTTCCTTGGCAAAAATTATGCTGTAGTGAGTTAGTGAAAGATTCTACCACCTTTTACTGAGACGGTAAATAAAGCCCTGCAATGGAGGTCAGAGAGACCTGGGCCCCCACCCCACCCGTGTCAGAGAATATGAAAGAAAAGGAACACAGACAGTGGTGTGTGTGGATTGCCTGGCTGGCAGCCAGGGAGAGAGAGGCAAAGAAATAGCCACCATGAGATTGCAAGACTTGCGACCTTCAGTGGGAGAACTGGGGGGATCCATGGATCTTGCAGAGGCTGGAGCAGGGGAAGAAGATAAGGGAGCCAATTGAATACAGGAGTTGGAGGTGAGATTTCCACCACAGCCCTCTCCTCAGACTGGAGGCCCCACCCTGGCCAAAGAGCAGCCCACTGAGGGTCCCTGTGTCTCCAGAGGGTATAGGCTGGCTTTTGGAGCCTTGGGCCAAGAAAGACTTCCTTTCTTGGTGAACCCTTTCAATGTGGGCATCCATGGGCTTTAGCCTCGAACCTCTGTACCCCTCAGATGCCCACTCACTCAGAGGAGTTTCAGTCACTGACATGTTTGCAGTGGGTCAACATCTGGGCACTGCCAAATCCTCTCACCCACTCAGCCCTGACCATTCTCCTGTGCACTAGACCCCAAGACCCAAGAGCTTACTGAATCTCTCCACTTAGATATGCATCCCTCAGACACCCCCAACTACCATCTGAACCCAAACCTGATACCTCCATCCTCACCCATGCCCCTGTTTTCTTCTCAGTAAATGCTATGAACACCTTCCTACCTACCTGTCTCAGTAGCCGGAAAGTCAACTTCAGCTTCCTTCCCCATTCCACGAGAGCATTGTATAGATTTCATTTCCTTATCATCTCAACTCTCTTACTCCCTCTCCTTCCTCCTGCCACAGACTTAATCCAGTCCCTCACCATCCATTTCTGGAGTAGTACAATCTCCTGCAAGATTACCACCAATCTTGTTCCTTTCAATCAATCCTTCATATGTTTGCAGAAAAAACTTTTGAAAATGCAAATACTCCCTTAATTAACACCCTTTGGTGACACCAAAAACAAAGTCAAAGGGCAAATGATAAAATGGGAGAAAATATATGCAGCCTTGCCTTATACAGAGTGTCCATAAATCAATAAAAAGCTATGTAATGCTCTGAAAAAGTGGAAAAGGCTATTTGTCAGTTAGGAAGCAAGCAGATCAATGAACCTATGAAAAGATTTCTTGAGCTCTAGAGATTAAGTAAATGCGAATTAAAATAATGAGATTATATTTTTTAACACATAAAACTGGCAAAAGATAAGAAGATTGAGGACATCTGAGACTGAGAGAGCAGAGACAACCTCTATGAAGAGGACTGTGCAAGTGACAATTAAAATTGGAAAGCAAATGAATTTTCAGGACCAACTCTCCCACTTAGGACCCTAACAGAAAGAAAGGCTTCCCTGTGTGAGGATATTGGCATAAGAATGATTACTACAGCATTGTTCATAACATCAGGAAAACTAGTATCACCTGAATGACCTTCAGCAGAGGAAGAATTAAATAAAGTGTATCCATATTATGGAGTGACATTATGTAGCCATTTAAAAGAATGAATGGGACTTAAATGTGTTATCTCTAAAAGGTATCCATAACATATTAAGTTTCTTTTTTAAAAGTAGACCACAGAGAAATGTGTAAAGCAAAATCATATACTTGTCAAAAAAAAAGTCATATATTTGAACACTTATTTTTGAATAAAGATGTGAAAGATATGTACCACTCAGCAGAGCTGGATGTTGGACTAGAAGATTTCTTTTCTTTATATACCCCTAACTGTTTGACATTCATCTCTCTTTATTCTAAGACCCTGTTTAGGTTCCACGTGTCACGATGTCACTACATACCAGTTTTACGTCTATTTCTATCATGTGTATTACCTATCTTTTTCTAACCACAATATAAATTTCATGAAGCCATACCCCTTTTGTTCACCAGTATATTCCCAGCCTACAGGGACTGGCACTTTAAAAATAATAGTTTGATTCGTTTATTAATAGTTCAATGGCTTCTGTCAAAGAAATTTTTAAGTTTGTAGAATAAAAATTCAGAGCACATTTGTTTGCAGTCTGGTTCCAGCTTTTCCCCCAGCTCCCCACACCTCGGCCCCCTACCTTCCCTAGGGCTTCTCTTCGGAGCCAGATTCCTTGAGGGCAGGGACCATGTCTTATTGGATGTTGGATCCCCAAGCCTACAGTGCTCAGTGTTGCGGTTCCCCTGGGGATGTTTGTTAAATGAATGCCTCGCTTGCAGATGGAGGAAAAATGAATGAAACAGCGTGGATCTGAAATAAGGGATCCTCTTTTCAGAGTGGCAACAACTCGAGTTGCCTTACTAGTTACAAGCTCTGGGACTTTGGGAAGATCATGTATAAAATGTACAAAACCACACTAACCCCTTTAAAGAGTTATTAGAAAGACAAAATGAGAGAACAGGTGTGAATATATAGCGTAAACTTCAAAGAACTATAAAAGCCTTGTTACTTCTCTCTTTTTATTATAATGATAGATTTAATGTCATGTTTCTATTCTCTACATCAAATTTAATTTTTACTTGTTGTTTTTAGATATACATGACAGTAGAGTGTACTTTGACATATTATACATACATGGAGTACAACCTGTTCCAATTAGGATCCCATTCTTGTGGTTGTACATAATGTGGAGTTACACTGGTCGTGTATTCACTTATGAGCAAAGGAAAGTTATATTTGGTTCATTCTACTGTCTTTCCTATTCCCATCCCCTTACCCTTCCCTTCATTTCCCCTTGTCTAATCCATAGAACCTCTATTCTTCTTTGCCCTACCCTCCCTTGTTGTGGGTTAGCATCCACATTTCAGAAAGAACATTTGGCCTTTGGTGTTTTGAAACTAGCTTATTTCACTCAGCATCATATTTTTCAGTTCCATCTATTTACTGGCAAATGCCATAATTTCATTCTTCTTTATGTTTTGATTTATATTCCATTGTGTATATATACCACATTTTCTTTATCCATTCATCTGTGGTAGAACACCTAGGTTGGTTCCATAGCTTGGCTATTATGAATTGAGCTGCTATAAACATCTAAATCACATTTAAACATACAATACCAGAATGCTACTGAATCGGCAAGAAATACAATTTCAATTATTTAGGGTGTGCCTTTCCACTGCCCCAGGATCACTCAAAGATGTCAAGGGCATCTCATCGGTCCTAACATTTGAAGAAGGTCCTCCTATCTTCAGTCAAAATTGCTTATCACAAATATGCTTAAGGTCCCAAACCAGGAAGCCCCATGAAAATAGAGGCTCTGTCTTCCATGCCAAGCAGAGACAGGCCCTCTTGCCCAGCTGGGAGCTCTGGCATCTGAGACTATGAATCTTTCCCTCCTGGGGTTCCCAGGAGGAGCTGAGATGCTGTTCACCTTCAATTTCACCCATAGTCTTCCACCCTTGCCCTGATCTGGGAATAAGTCTTCCCTTTCCAATCTGCCCACATCCACCTCTACTCTGAAAAATGCTTCCTTCTCCCTTTGAACAAACCAATCATAATCACTTCACAGAGGGTCTTTCAGCAACTCCTGGTGCCCCTGAGACAAAAACATACAAAGGAGCTAAGATAGAAGCACAAATTAACAGCCCTAGCAATTACTTGGACATTTTTTTCTTAAAATTATTAATTACACGAGTGATATATGAACATATGCTTTTGAAAAACTCAAGCAATATAAAAGCTTATCATCCTCTCTCTTCTCTTCCTGAGATTCGTTTTTTCTTTTCATTTGTTCTTTTTAGTAGAATGATTTATACTTCATGTATGCATAATATGCCAAAATACATTCTACTGTCATGTATATCTAAAAAGAGCAAATAATCAGATATTTTATTATTATGGAAGTAACAAAAGGAATAGAGAAATAGCAGGAAACCTGCCACAGTGCATTCAAATACAATTCCTATCAAAGCTTTCAGTTAAATACTTTCTAAATTAAAGCTTAATAATTTGAAAAGGATCCTGGTGAGGACTCATCTAGTTCAAAGCATCTAGGATCACCTTCCAACCTCCTTGCTACAGAGGCCACAGTAGGAAGAAAACCCCACATGAAATTCTGACTTGAAGACTATTTAAATTAGGATTTTAACTCACCAAAGAAGCCTGTTGTCTTGGCTGTTTCATTTTCAAAGGAAGGAATTTCTGCTTAAGGAGTTCCCAGAACGGATGTTCTTTGCCCTTCCCTTACACCTTGTACCAGCTATTTTCCTAGAGATGCTGTGAGGGTCTCTGCCATCCCAACAATGAGTTGTGTGAGCTGCATCAGCACCCCAGGAGTTCTCAAGCAAGGTGCTGGCACCATAAATAGCAGAGCCCACTATCGAATGAAGAAACTATCCATCCGCTCACTTGCTGTGGCATCTCATGCAAAGCCTGGCCATCTGCTTTCATTCGCAGTCCACCCTCACCATGGAATCTCACCACTTCTCTAGTAGCCGAGGTGGCCACTCTTAGCCTTTACACCCAAGGCTTTGTTTCATGTCAAATCTATGCCATAGATACAGGGAGAAAGCTGCGATGAACAAGAGTCTGGATGTTCTAGAATCAGACCTCAACTGATGCAGAGTAGAACCTGGGAGCAGCTCCCCTGCTTCACCGCTGCTGCATGGCACCCCACTCATGTGACCACGGCCAAAGCTCAGACACCCAATCTGCAAAATAGGAGAGTAACACCACAATTTAAAGCAAGTGGCAGGCTGGGATTGTAGCTCAGCGGTAGAGCGCTTGCCTCTCATGCATGAGGCCCTGGGTTCGATCCTCAGCACCACATACAACACAATAAAATAAAGACATTGTGTCCATCTACAACTAGAAAAAAATATTAAAAAAAAAAAAGTATCCTTAACCACCTTCTTAAAAAAAATAAATAAAAATTAAAAAATAAAGCAAATCGTTGGGACAAGAGACTGCCCAATTATGTTACTAAGCATGTATGACATCACTTTCATGGGTGTGACCCCCATCGGATCCCTTTTAGATTTAATATCTAATCTATTATGGGGGGGATCTTGGGGGTTTGGTTTTATTGTTAAGGATTTTTTTAAAGTCTCAGTTTGTTCTTAGGTAAACACAAAAGTAATAATCCCTACTTGAATCACAATATTATTTTAAGGAGGATCAAATAAAATGAACTAGAAAAACATTTTGAAAAATTCAGTTTTGTTCAATTGCAAGATATCAATTTTAATATCTAGCGATCCTCTTTGTTATGCAAAAAATAAAATAAAATAAAATGAGAATAAAAATAACCATAATTATTTTCATATAACTGTACTTCAGTCTGTTTGCCTCATTTACCTAATCATCCCTTGGTCAAAGACTGTTACCCTGAGTTATCCAACAAGATGGTTAAATAACTTTAGACAGCTCTATAACATACAATCTTGGTCAAAGTTGGGGATGGAAGAAATGTACTTAACTATATTCCATTCTTTCCTTAGACTATAGGATGGACTAATTCTAAGATTTTTATCTTGGTAAGGAAATACTTATAATCTATATCTTTTTACATCAATGTATACACTCCATCATAATTACTTCCTCTAGTCTGAAATTTTGGTGAAAAATCAGGTGACATTGAAATCTGGAATATATTAAATACCTTTGGGTTTGATTGAGTCAGATTCGTAAACAAATGATTTTCCTAAAAACATGAAGTCACATAAAATCTTTTACTATTAATGCCTTGTTCTCTTCTGACACCATAAATAAACCTCATTTCCCCTCAAGGATTAGTGAGAAAAGCCCATTTTGAAAAATCTCTGTTTCTGCAAAGATATTAGGTAATTGCTACCCGCTGCCCTGTATTTGCTTCCCTTTCACTCCTAATGAAGAAAGTAAACAATGTTTCAAGTGGAGCGTTTCTTGGAGCTCTGTGTTTTAAGCTGACTTCTACTATCTTGGCATTTGTACAAGGTCTAGTACACGATTTGCAGTGCAACTGGCTGTGGCAAGCAGCCTAACCTCCACCTGTGCCAGGTAAAATCAACCTTACAACATTTTAACATCGTCTGCTATTGCTTCTGACCTTCTCTCAGCTTTCCTTTCTAGTTTCCTATCACTTTTAGTTGGCTACCCTAGAGCATCCATCAGACTAGCCTGCTCATTCTCATCTCTTGCCTTTCTTTTCTCCCTTCTTCAGTGCACACATGTGTGACTCTGCTGTGGGCAGCACTCTGTACCCGTTTCTATGGGAAGATCTCGAAGGACCTGGACAGAAATGTCCCCCAACTGGTTTACAGTTGTAATCCACAGAAAATTCTCCTGTCAGGATGAAATTATCAGATATATTAACTGTGAGGTATATATCCAAAGGAAATTAAATCAGTCTGTCAAAGACATCTGTACTCGTATGTTCATAACAGTGCTATTCACAATAGCCAAGAAATGGAAATGAGCAAAGTGTCCATCAACTGATCAGTGGATAAAAAACGTGTGGTACATACATACTATGGAATATCATTAGCCATTTAAAAAGAATGAAATCCTCGCATTACAACAACATAGATAAGACTGAATGTCATTACATTAAGTGAAATAAGCCAGGCACAGAAAGATAAGTACCCCATGATCTCATTCGTATCTGGGATCTTAAAAATGTGACCAGAGGCAGAGGAGAGTTGGGAGCAAGGGGAAGAGGTTGATCAATGTGTACTGAGTTATATTTAGATAGCAGCCAGAAGTTCTGGTGTGCTATTATACAGACAGGCGATGATGGATAACAAATATTACTGTATATTTCAAAAACCTAGAAGAAAGGATTTTGAATGTTTTCGCCATAAAAAGATCATAAGTGTTGAAGGCGATGGATCTATTTGCCCTGGTTTAAACATGACAGAATATGAATGTACTGAAATATTACATGGTATTCCGTGAATATGTACAGTTTTTATGTATGGGTTAAAACAAATGTAAATAAACTAAAACTCTTTAAAAATAGCATTTGCAGCCTGGAAGGCTTTTTGGAAGAGGAATCCTTTAGATTGCACGTTTGGGATGGAGGAGGGAAACTGAGACAATAGTGAGGTAAAGAAGCTGCCTAGCCTGTGCATAGCCTAGAGCAGATCAGTTCAGCTAGAGCAGGAGGCACCTGGAGAGAAGTCTTGTAGAGGAAGGTTAGAAAGGTAGTTACCATGGCATAAGCATTTGTGGTGAGTACTGTGACCATGCTGAGCTACTAATCAACACAGAAATCTGTTCTCTCCCTATTAAATGCTGGATTTGGCCTTTATGCTGGGTGAATGGAAGAAGGGATGAGGGGAGGGGAGTAAAAAGAATAAATAAGTCATGGTCCCTGCTCTCAAGGAATTTAATGGAGGAGAGAGACCCTTGGGGATTGTTGTGGCATAATGCACTACCATAAGTGTGGCCCCACTCTCCATGACAGTTTCTAAACTATAGTAAGAACACAGTATCTCCAAGACACTAAAACCCAATTTTCTAAAAAGAATTCATCTTTCCCCAATAGGCAGACACCATGTGGTGCTTCTGCTGTGTATTTCATTAAAAGGATTCCACTCTCGTCTCCTTCTTTCCTCCCCTCCTTTCTTTCCTCCTTCTCTCATTCCCTGTCCTTCTCCCTCTCTTTCTCCCTCCCTTTGTCTCACAAACTTATGGGTTATCAGGCAGATAACACATAATGTAAAGCAAACTGAAGATGTAAAGTAATTAAAAACAGTGGAAGCTTAGGAGCTGAAGACCCAGTCTGAAGGCTTATTTTTTAATTAATTCTTCTTTTTGAGATAAAAATGTATATGCAGATTTAAGAAATGATTCAAAAGATCCTGTGTACCCTTTCCCAGTTTCCCACTAAGGAAGCCTCATGTAGAACTATAGTACAATACTATAACCAGGATATTGACTTTACTGGAGTCAGGACACAAAACATTTCCATAACTGCAAGAACTCCTCATGTTTCCATATTCCCATGATCCTGCCCCTTCCTTAATCTGTGGCATTGCCAACAAAATTGTTGCCATTTTTATAATTTTGTAATTTCATAAATATTATGGTAATTGAATCAGAGTATATAAGCTTTCAGGATTATTTTCACCCAGACCTAGTCTCTGGAGATTCATCCAGGTTACTGCATTTATCAATATTTTATTCAATATTTCATTTTTTTCTTTTTTAATTTATTCTAATTAGGTTTACATGACAGCAAAATGCATTTTGATTCATGGTACATAAATAGAGCACAACTTTTCACTTCTCTAGTTGTACACAATGTAGAGTACACCGTATGTGCAGTCAAGCATGAACCTAGGGCATTGTTGTCCATTGCATTCTACCATCTTTCCTGCCCCCATGTCCCATCCCTTTCTTCCCCTCCCCTTTGACCAAAGTTTCTCCATTCTTTCCATGCCCCCTCCTACATTATGGATCAGCATCCACTTATCAGAGAGAACATTCAGCCTTTGGTTTTGGGGAACTGGCTTACTTCACTTAGCATGATGTTCTCCATCCATTTACCTGCAAATGCCATAATTTTATTCTCTTTTAATGCAGAGTAATATTCCATTGTGTATAAGAAACCCAGAATAGCCAAAACAATCCTTAGCAAGAAGAGCGAAGCAGGAGGCATCACAATACCAGACCTTAAACTATATTACAAAAACAGCATGATAGTGGCACCAAAATAGACATGTAGATCAATGGTATAGAATAGAAGACACAGAGACAAATTCACATAAATACAGTTATCGCATACTAGACAAAGGTGTTAAAAACATACACTGGAGAAAAGATAGCCTCTTCAACAAATGGTGCTGGGAAAACTAAAAATCCATATGTAGCAAAATGAAACTAAGCCCTTATCTCTTATCATGCACAAAACAACTCAAAGTGGATCAAGGACCTAGGAATTAGACCAGACACCCTGAGCCTAATTGAAGAGAAAGTAGGCCCAAATTATCATCATGTTGGATTAGGCCCCAACTTCCTTAACAAGACTCCTAAAGTACAAGAAATAAAAAGCAAGAACCAATAAATGGGATGGATTCAAACTAAAAAGCTTCTTCTAAGCAAAAGAAACAATCAATGAGGTGAACAGAGAGCCTACATTCTGAGAACAAATTTTTGCCATACACACATCAGAGAGAGCACTGATCTCCAGGATATATAAAGAACTCAAAAAACTTAACACCAAAAAAAAAAAAACCAAAACACCAATCAATAAATGGGCTAAGGGGCTGAACAGAAACTTCTCAGAAGATGATATACAATCAATCAACAAATATATGAAAAAATGTTCAACATCTCAATATTTCATTTTTATTATTGATAGTATTCATGGTACAGATGCACCACAATATTTACATTATTCATTCATTTAAAGACATGTGTTTTCAAAATTTTGGCCATTATATGTAAAGCTGCTAAATATTAATATAGGGGTTTTTTGAGACCAGTAAGTTTTTATTTCTCTGGAATAAATGCTTAGGAATGCAATTGCTAGGTCATATGTTAGTTGTATGGTAAGATTTTAAAGAAATTGCCATACTGTTTTCCAGAATGGCTTTAAAATGTGGCATTTTGCATTCCCAACAGCAATGTATGAGTGATCTAGTTTCTCTGTATTTTTGCCAGCATTTTATGTTGCCACATTTTAAAAATTTAGCTATTCTCATAGACGTGCGGTAATCTCATGATAGTTTTATTTTGCATTTTCATAATGCTGAATGATGTTACGCATTTTTCTGTGTGCTCCTTTAGCATCTGTATATCCTCTTTGTTTCATTTTTTATTGTTGATATTTGAGGTTTCTTTAAATATTATAGGTATTAAGGCTGTTAGTGAGCTTCTTTGTTGTTGTTACCAAAATACCTGACCAGAAAAATTTAGAGAAGGTTCATGGTTTCAGAGGTTTAGTCCAGGGAGGGCTGATGGCATTGCTCTGGGCCCAAGGTGAGGCAGAACATCATGGCAGAAAGGCATAATAGAGACCTGCAGCTCTGCTGAGGGCAGCCAGGAAGCAGAGCGAGAAGGGAAGGGGCTGCAGGGAAGATGCACCCTTCCCAGGTATACCCCCAGTGACCCACCTCCAGCCACACCCAATCTGCCTGCAGTTACCACCAGTCAGTCCATTCAAACTAGGATGGGCCTATTAGGTTACAGCTCTCACAACCCTGCATTAACCAGAAGCTTTGGGGGGATACCTCATATATAAACTATAACAAATTCTTTGTCACAAGTGTAGTTTGCAAATATTTTCAGCAAGTTTTCAGTTTGCCCTTTTGTCCTCTTAACAAGTCTTTCACAGACTCTGAGCATAACTTTGTTTTTAAATAAAGTCCGGTTAATCTATTTTATCGTCTATGGATTGTACTCTTGGGGTGAAGTTAAGAACATTTTGGTTAGTTCTAGTTCCTGGAGATTTTCTCCTATATGTTTCCCCAAAAGTTCTATATGTTTCTATTTTGCATTAAATTCCATTTTGCATTGATTTTTTTAAATAATGTTATTGTATTTTTTATACCTTTATTTTATTTGTTTTATACCTTTATTTTATTTGTAATGCTGAGGATCGAACCCAGTGCCTCACTAATGCTAGGTAAGTGCTCTACCCCTGAGCTACAGTCTCAGCATCTTCCATTGATTCTTGAATATGACATGAGACTTATATCAAGGTTTTCTTTTTTTGTTTATGAATGCTGGCTTGCTCCATCGAACATCATTTTTTGAAAAGACTGCCTTCCACTAAATTACTTCTGCACCTTTATTAAAGTGTATCGGGAATATTAATGTCATTTTATTTCTGTGTTTTCTGTTCTCTTCCAATGTTCTATTATCTATCTTCTCTAAGAAACTCATATCTTGATTACTAAAACCATGCAATAAATCTTGATGTTGGGTAGGCCAATTCCTTCTATTGTTTTTTTTTTCTTTTCAAGATTATTTTTGCTATCTAGTCCATTAGCCTTTCCACATAAACTTCAGAATAATCTTTTCTACATCTATAAAAATATCTAGCTGATATTTAGACTTACATTAAGCCTGAACATCAGTTTGGAGAGAATTGACAACTTTATCATGTAGGTCTTCTAACTCATGAACAAGATGTGTCACTCCATGAATTTAGATATTTAGTTTCTTTCATCAATACGTTGTACTTTTCAGTCTATAAATTCTATGCCTTTTTTGGTAGATTTACAACCCTTTACATTTTCTAGGAAAAGAAATGCTTAGCAATTGTAAAAGATATTGTACCTTTAATTTCAGTGTCCATACACTAATTGTTACTATATTAAAATATAATTATTGTACATCTATCTTGCATCCTGTGATCTGCTAAACTTAGTTCTAGATAGTTTTTGATAGATTCTTTAGATTCTACATGAACAATCATGTCGTCTTTAAATAGGGACAGAGTTATTTGTTCCTAATAGATGTGCCTTTTACTTTCTTTCCTTGCCTTATCGAATTAACCAGAACTTCCAGCACTATTTATTATAAATGCTAATAGTAGACATCCTTGCCTTTCTCTTGATCTGAGGGAGAAACTATTCTGCTTTTCACCATTATGTATAATGTTAACTGTAGGTTTTTGTACATGCTTTATCAAGTTGAAGATTCCCTCTCTTCCTATTTTTCTTAAAGTATTTTTTCATGAATGAGTTTTTTTTTTAATTTTTCAAACTTACTCCTGCCAAACATAATCTCTAGAATATTTTCAGCCCTCATGCCAGTAGCTTACAACTGCTACAATGAGCTTACCCAAATCTTGATTTTTTTCCAAACCATTTCAAAGCAAGAGTGAATGAAGCTATAGCTGCAGAGGAGGCCAAGAATATTTATTATTATTCCTAAATCACCATGTGGTTTTGTCCTCCATGTTTATTGAGAGCTCTATCAAGTTGAGAATACCTTCTATGGTGAAACAACAGCACCACCTCTTCTAACAAAGTCATCTTTTGTTAATTCCATAGCCAGTGGCCTTTTGTCTCAGGAGCACTACTCTCTTTAGATAAGTGGTATCATGGGGAAAAAACACAGATTTTAGATTTTCTCCTACTTAGTGACTTTGACCTTCCATTGTCAATCAACTTAGACCTTAGCAAAGACTTCATTAAACTCTTGGTTGTCACTCCTCACAAAAGATCCTAGCTGAAATGCCTAAATGCAAATTAAAGAAATTAAACAATACAAGAAACTTCAATCAAAAACATACTAACCTCAAGACTAAAACATGATGTGAACTAGATGGGAAAGAGAAACAGAGAACTAAGAAAAGGTTGTTTATGAAATAATTGTCCTCTCAGTGTATTTTCTGAATGAAACAACCTTAAAATAAAGCCACCTAAAAATACCAAAAGGCTATGTCAAAATTGAAACTATGAAAATAGAAAAATATTGACTAATTCTTCATGTAGCTTACCCTTATTGGTTTGTTTAAATAGTCAGGTTCATCTTTAAACTTCAGTTCAAGTCTAGGGAATCCACCTAAAGTACCACACAAGGCAAGGATGTTCTTTTCAACACAAATATATTTTAGAAAATTTGCCATCAATTTTGAAACTCATTCGGGTCTGGGGTTGTGGCTCAGTGGCAGAGCACTTGCCTAGCATGTGTGAGGCACTAGGTTCAATCCTCAGCACCACATAAAAATAAAATAAATAAAGGTATCATGTCCATCTAAAACTAAAAATATTTTTTAAAAAAATTTGAAACTCATTCTCTCCAAGACCTCCCTTCAAGGACACCTATTTTTCTCTTTACTTTCATTTCATATAAGGAATAAAAAAATAATGACTTTGATCACCTCTCCACACGGGATTTAGCCCTCATACCAGTAAGTCCTACAACCGAGTCCAACAAAATTTAATTTTTCTCTTTATAGCATGTGATTGTAATAGTCTTTCTGAGCTGAATTTTGACCTCTGTATTCTGAGGCAAACATTCTTTGTCAATTTATCCTAACTTCTTTAAAAAAAAACAAAACACTTCAATCCTAAATGATGCAGATGGAGTAATTCCTCTGATCTCATAGGGCCAGAGGCCTCAGTAATGCCATGTCCATTTCAGTGCGATTAACTCCGAGTGAAGGAGAGTTCTGCTTTGGATACTTGGCAATGTAACCATAAACAGAAGACCAATCTTTCAATAATACAAGTTTAAGAAAACAAGAGGTGACTGGAACTCTGTTGTAATGAAATTACCCGTGCATGGCAGTTTCAGGAAGTGGGGTTTTCATTTTTTTCCTTTTTTCTTCTAAAAGTGCCGGCAGAGCCCCACATTGCCTCTACCCAGTGAAAGTAATTGAGTGAATGATTTCACTTGTTTCTTCTTTGGACTGAATTAGGTCTTTGCCATCTGTAGAGTGTGCTAAATACCATAGGGGAAGGAGGCTGTTTTCTCATGTCATTTATGTAATGGCTGTGTTGTCACTTGCCACCTTTGAACAAAATCAATATGTAGCAGAAATTGGGCCAGGTTTTCCATAGCTGAAGTGAAGTGGGGAATTGCGGCAATTGTTCAGTTAAGTTGAGCACACTTTTTTTAAAAAAAAAAGCAAGTTTCCTTCAAACTACTCAAATGCTTCAGGGACCATTTCTTGTCTTTTTCTTTTTCTTTTTTTTTCTTTTTTTTTTTGGTACTGGAGATTGAACTCAGGGGCACTTGACCACTGAGCCACATCCCCAGCCCTATTTTGTGTTTTATGTAGAGACAGGGTCTCACTGAGTTGCTTAGCGCCTCACCATTGCTGAGGCTGGCTTTGAACTCGTGATTCTCCTATCTCAGCCTCCCTAAGTGCTGGGATTACAGGCTTGAGCCACCGCACCCGGCTTCAGGGACCATTTCTAACTGCTGTGGCCTAACTCTGTTTCAGCCATTGATATCTCTGGCCACCAAGCCTCACAGGGACCATGTAAGTGAGTGAGGAGTTTTCAGGGAGACACCTTCTCTTGAAATAAGAAGTCAAGAAGAAGGACTGGAGTGCTCTGCATGAAACTGACAGGTAGAACTAGCAGGACACTGAGTAGGATCTGCCAGGGAGGCAGTTTTAAGCCCAGTGGAAATGATAGCATGGGCTTCCTCATAACACTTGAAACTTCTGGAGTTGGAAGTATTTAAGAAAAGATTTAGATCAAAATTTCTCAAACTATGAATTACAACTCATTAATGGGTTATGAAATCAATTTAGTAATTTGTAACCAGCATTTTTAAAAATATCAGAATGGAATGGAATCAAACAAAAGGGAAGAGGATAAAAAAAGTAAGAAAACATTGCAATAGCAATCAGTATTGTCTCGTGAAATTTTGTTGTTAGTTATACATGTGTGCTAAGTCAATAGGTAAAAATATGTTTTTAGTGTGGATTGCAGTCTAAAAAGTTAAAACACAAGTGTGTGTGCGTACACACACACAAACACATATTGGATTGGACATCTAGTTGAGGTGATGCAAGTATTGAATGAGACTTACTATTTTTAATATTTTTTTAGATGTTGATGGATCTTTATTTTATTCATTTATTATTTGTACGTGGTGCTGAGGATCGAACCCAGTGCCTCACACATGCTAGGCAAGTGCTGTACCACTGAGCTACAGCCCCAGCCCTGAATGAGACTTATTGAACTATATGACTCTTAAGACCTAGAGCAAAAAGGAAAATATGATGTTCAAAGGGTCACAATCTTCATAAACTAAAAATGAATCAGTTATCCAAACATATGCAATTATTTCTAAATCTGAGACTCAAAATAAAATGTTTCTATGGTTCCTAAGAGAGAAAAATCTGTATATTCTTCAAATGCCATCTTGCAGTACACACAATGACCCAGGGATGTGTTAACAATATCCCAAAATAGGGGCTCATAGCATCACAGGAAAACAAAAGTGAGAAATCAGTTCTACAGAAGGCCAATGCTGATACAATCCAGTACAAGCCTTTTAGCTGAGCTGGTGTTTCCAAGGGCAGAAAGGAGCTTGAAGGTGCTACTGTCCTACACAGTTACATCAGGGCAAATATGTCCAATGACCAGCAGATCGTGTTGATGGACAAACAATGGCTGTCTCTCTGTCTTTCCTAGGAAAGTCTAAATACCTGTCAGGTTAGAGGTTTGAGTTGTCAAATAATATTATTGTCAGTTCTTTGGAAAGGTTTTTCTATATCCCTCTGTCACCACCACCAGGCATGAACTCAGCTCTTCAAGCATACAGTAGGGACATGACTTATTTTACTTTCTCCAGTCAGCATGATCCATAGAATGGAGTAGGGGCTCAAAAAAACACTTAATGAATAAATTAAAGAGTTTACAATAGCATTACCATCTAGACTGAGACAAAGAAGGGTGACCAAGGCAAAGGGAAAGAATTGATTTCAGGAAGGTCTGAGTTCATCAGAGAAAGATACTTCTCTAGTAATTCAAGGAAGGCAAACTTAACTTATACATGGAAGAAATAAAAGTTTGTTTTCAGATCCTCTTCTCTGAGATCTCAGTAGAGACATCAAGGAGACACAAACTCCCAAGAACCTTTTAATCTAGTATATACTTGTGAACATGATTATATATTGCAGAAATTTTTGTCTCTCTCCAACAATATGAGAATAAACTTCCATCCACGAGGGGCTTAGGCAGGAAGAGGCATGGAGAAATAACAGGGGTAGAAAGGGACTTTATCTATTGGGGAAAATTAAAAACTCCAATTATCAAGATGGCGGCAGAGAAGGCCATGCCACTCCCCAAAGAAGAAGGGTATTTCTTGGTTTTGCAAACCAGCCAGCAGTCTGTGTCCCTCTGAGACATTAAAACCAAATGTGTTCCAATGAGGGAGTGCTGTCTAGTCATTGAAAAAAGGACTCTGAGCCAGACTTTTGACTTTTCCATTCTTGGCTGTGCCACACAATCTTATTGTAGCCTTGGCAAACCCTTCCTCTCAACATCTTGAGGTCTCTCTTGACACATCTGTGAAATGTATATGAGTGCTGGAGTATGTGAAGGGTGGATGACAAGGCGAGAACCATGGTTCCAATGGAGAAATGGTCAAGGCATTAATGAGCATCATATTCCGATGAAGAGCCCAGACTCCATCCTATTGAAGTGTGTTTGAAAACCACAGAAGCAGCAGTTAGAAGCCAAAAAGTACATAACATGTTGCAAAATAGAACAGCACTATACAAGCCTACACAGTGGAGCTGTAGGCAAAATATAAAACCAGATTAACAAAAATGCAAAACCTACACAAGACACATTAAGACTCTACCATTGAAGATTGGTGGATGTCCACCTGTAGCTATTGCATTGCTAAGAATTTTTCAATTTTAAAGTTAAGACCCTTAGAGATCATGAAGTCCTTCTGCCAAACTATGAATGTTCCTCCACAACATTTTTGTAGACAGTAATTCAACTGCTGCCTGAACATTCCCAAAGCCATGGAGCTTCCCATTGCCAAAGAAAGCCCTATCATTTGTGAATACTCTGGAAATTAGAAAATCGTTCCTTATATCAAGTTTTATGCAGTTCTACCTTTTCTCTTTGTGCAATATAGTCAGGTAATAAAGGAGAAAAAAATTGCTGTATAAGAATAGGATGGCCAACTGTCACAGTTTGGGACTGAAGGGCTTCCAGGTCTCTTCAGTGCTGAAACCAAGAATGTCCTAGACAAACTGGAATAGTTGGTCACCTTAATTAAGAAAAAATGGAGGAGCATTCTACAGAAGCTGCAAATGAATATTTATTCTCCCATCAAACAGCTATATTCCTATGCTATAAGTCCTTTAGGGAAGCACTATCTCTTTGATTAAAGATTTGGAGGAAATATGTGGTCTGTCTCTTAGCATGCTTGGTTCTTCCAAGACCACATTTCTTAATGTAATTATTTTATTTGACTTACTTGGAGTAGGACTGGGGGAAATACAGAAAAGGATTTCCTGAGTTAACCAGAGTTGATCACATGGGAATACCACATCCTATAGATACTGATTTTCAGATTAACCTAGATTAGCAATAAAACAGTCCATCTGGAGAAATCAAACAAGAAGAAATAAATAAGAGGGCTCTGGTCAGTGTTTGAGTTGGTTGTTCTCAAGTCAAAAAGTCAGGTGAACAATTTAATCTTCAAAAAGTATTAAATCTTCCAAACAAAGAACAAACATAGCATTTATTAAAATGTCCCATTCAAGTTTGTTTGGAGAAGTTTGTTCCATGAGGTCAAGAAGTTCCATGAATGCATCCTGAGAATTACACAGGCAGGTCAGTGGAGCCCAGCCTGGGGAGCTGGTCTCTTCAGGAGTAGATGGTAAGAATGGAGCGATTCCATAAGAAAACTTTGATAAGGAATGAGGGCAATACTAAAAATGAAAGGAACATAAGAGAAATAGAGGAACACTGGGCGCGACATGGGACAGGCGGGGGGCAGGAAAGGGGAATGGGTATAGTAAATATGGTTGATAAAATATATATATATACACACATATATATATATATATATATACTGTTCATTGAAAGTGCATATAAAGGTGTTTAATATGAAGAAGTTAATCTGCTTATAATTTTGTGCAAAGTTAGAAAAATTATGATTGTAACAATTTTTTCTATTTGCCTCAACAAATGTTTTCAGTGAACAGTGTGTACAGCTTCTGAAAATTTGTTTTTTTCTGTTATGTTTAATGACATGTATTAAAATGCAATTTTTGAGAAAAAAAATAAAAAATTTTAAAAAAAAAGAGAAATTTAAAATAGGGCAAGTTCATGTATGGGGACCTTCCCTTCCATAAGTGCGGAAGTCAGAAAACCATAGATATGGGCCATTTACCATTTCATTAAATAGTTACAGATCAAGGTTTCCAGAGTAAAATATATCCATTTTTCCTGAAAGCAGGAGAAATCAGTTTCCTGTTCCTTACCTCAAAAACTAAAGGGGAAAAGATGGAGGAGATGGCAAGAGGGCACATAGATTCCTCCACGTTGCCCTGACTCTGTGTCTCACTTGTGGGGAGCTTTAGTTTGTAAAAGGCAAGTGCTTCCTCTAGGCCATCAGGGAACAGCTTCTCCCTTAATTCACTTTTCTACAGTGTAAGAACAAGAAAACCACTCAGTATGGATTTTCTCAATCCTGAATTTTACCTGCAAATACAAATTGGCCATCTAGCAGCAACTAGCTTTCACGGACTCCACTTGGAATAATGGTGAAGTTCAAAAGGTTAATCAAGTTATTAACATTTTAAAAGAAGGGAAATTTTCTTTCCCAGATGGCTTAACAGGTGACTCCTATAAATTACACAGTACATTACAGCGGGTATCCGCTAGCCCAGTTATAGTAAAGAGTCTGTCAACATTTCCATTATAAAGCCCTATTTTCAGAGTTTATAACTCAGCCATAAAACTCTGCTCCAAGCTGGGCCTTGGCTTTCTAGTCAAATTCTCAACTCAGCGGCAAACGTTTTTCTTCCTTCTCCTTCTCCTTCCCCTGGTGATTCTTCTTTCTAATTGCTCTAATTTAATCAAGTAAAAAGAGGACTTCCACAGAGAAATCTTTCAGTCGCTTCATATTCAACCATGTTGTTCGTTTTTAATGCTCAGGTATTGAGTTTTTCTGTTGTTGTTTTCAGAAACTATTAGAGAATCGCGGGGGGTTCTGATGGGGCCTGTGTTACAGCTTTTCAGAGGACAATGACGATGGGGAAGGCACTAGCACTGGAAGAGGGAAGAGTTTCAGGAGAGGAGATTTTATTAGAAAGGTTTCCCTCGTTTCTTGAATTGCAAATGTCTATATTTAATCCTCTCCTCTAAAGGTAAATGCAGTGATATGTATCCAGCCCACTATTTCATCAACGCGTGCCCAAAGCCTTGGAGATCATAACACTAGCACAGTAACTTCCAGATGTGTGTGTATGTGTGTGTTCACAGGCCACCAGGGAGAGAGAGACAACGCACAAATATCAAGTGACCAGGAAGGTGCACAAGTGACGAGCAGAGGTGTGTCATTCCAAGTCTGGTTGGTCACAGCCTGGGGAGTTTTTATGGCCTATTCAAGCCTGTGGTGCAGACTAAACAAAGTTTCCTTTACTTTCACCATGACATCCTCCAAGACCAGGCCAGAGGGCGGGGAAGACCAACAAGACCAGCCAACTCTGCTCAAACCACAGACTAGCCTCTCTTCTGCTGACCTTGAAGCTCAACTCCTAGGGCCCCTCCAAAATCCCTCACTGAAAGTTAAGCCACAGGGGGAATTTCTCTGCCAGTGCAGAGATGGAAGAGTTCCAGGGATGGGGGCAAAACACTCTTGCAAAGGACAAGCCAAGACAGAACAAGTCACAGTTGTACTCTGGCAACTTTCTCCCAATACCCAAGCCAAAGAAGGTGCATCTGAAATTGCTCCAGGGAGACAGTGGTCTTTCTTAAGACACCAGTGTCTGGTGTGATGCCAACTCAGCACCTGATAAAGTTAAGCATCACCTCCCACCTGGAGGACAGCTGCCCCAGGCACAGAGGGCAACCAATCTCCCTCTTTACACAGGGACAGACTATCAACCTTCACCTGCATCAAGGCAGAAGCCTGAGGCGCTGGAATTGTGCATGGAACAGCATTCTGGCTTCAGAAATGTTCCAACGGAAGGGGCTAAGATTTATCTACTGAGCTCACCCCAAGCCCATCTGTGCAAAGAACCTCGCTCACTTATCCCACTTTCCCAATCAACTGCCTTCTCGCAGGTTTTTCATAGTTTTTGTTAACACACTTGCTCATTAGCAAAGGTATTTGGCTTGGAGGAAAACTTTGCCCCTTTACAGCTCATCTTTTCCTCCTCTTGAATCCTGTAGCCATGTCATAATATTTGAATTTGTGATATACATCACAGTCATTTCCATAGCAATAGGAACAGTGGCCGTTGTGAAAACAAGATTTGTGATTCAGTGAAAGAAAAGAACTGGAAAGAACTTAAGAGAACAGCTAGTCCTGTGCCCTGCGGTAGATAGGTACACAGCTAAGCAGAGCAAGGACTGTTTTCAATCAACACACTCTGCTCACACAAATAATATGCCTCGCCTCACCCTTCTGTAGCTCAATGTATGACAGCGTCACTCCTGTACAAACTAGCCAAGAGCCTCAAATGGTGGGGGCTGTGTCTTTTCCATCATTTTCCTGCTAGCATTTAACCCAATGTTTGCAAACAGTGGCTACTTAAATGCACATATTGAATGACAGAAATGCCACAAATGGAGCCTATCATCAATTTTACAGCCAATGTTTGTTCTTGATGTATCTAAATAAAATGTCTTCTATTATAATTTAAACCTATTGAAACTTTGAGTTTTCTATATGAAAAAAGTAAATGGTTCAAAGATTCATGAAATAATTTTTCTTTCTGATGCCAAGATGAGGTATTGATACACAGTCTAAATCTTTAAATGTCCTGCTTGAAAGTCAACAAATTCTTCATCTTAATGACAATTCACTTTTTGCTAGAACATTTGCTTTATTTTTCTTCTACATTTTAAATTCTATTTGGAACTCAAAGCACTGAATGGTAATTCTGAACATCTCTATTCTAGTCTTGTTATCACTAACTGAGGGACCCTTGCCAAGACGAGTAACTAATTTAAGCCTCAGTTTCTCCATCTGTAAGATCCCTATCTATATCACAAGAGTTGTGGTGGAAAGACAGTAAAATATATATGTGAAAGCCTCTGAAATTCTTAATTTTATGTAAGTGGCAAGTGTGAGTATTTTCAGAATTATCTAGATAAGGGTGAATGTTGTGCCCAGTACTGGAGATTGCTTTACCCCAACTGAGATGGTCACCAGTGCAAAACGACAGTTACCAGTCATAGCCTTACCTTTGTTAAAGAAAACCAGAGCCAACAATAGTTAAAGCAGTAAAAGCAGATTTCATTTAGGAACTATTGCAATAGGGTGAAAAGACCTCATCTTGATTCCAAACATAAGGCTAATTGGAGATTATTTGTCAAAGAACAGGTTAAGGTTGGTGGGGCATGGATGGAAAATTAAGACATCAAGGGTAAGGGGAAATATTGCTAAAGTAACTATTTTAGTCAGTTTTTGCTTCACTATGACCAAAATACCTGAAAAGAATGACTTAGAGGAGGAAAAGTTTATTCGTGGCTTATAGTTTCAGCGATCTCAGTCCATAGATGACCAATTCAATTGCTCGATGCCCAAGGTGAGGCAGCACATCATGGGGGAAGGGCCCAGTGGAGGAAAGCTGCTCAGCTCGTAGAGTGGTCAAAAGCAGAGAGGGAGGAAGGAAGAAAGGGCCATGAGAAGATATACCCTTCCAGGGGATGCCCCCACTGACCTGCCTCCTCCAGCCAGGTCCACCTGCCTATAGTTACCACTCAGTAAGTCCATTCACATAAGGTTGGACTGATTAGGTTACAGCTCTCACAGTCCTATCATTTCATCTCTGAATATATCGCATTATCAGGAGCTTTGCGGGGACACTTCATATCCAAACCATAACACTGACCTGAAGTATTTGTTCTGAAGGCAGACCAGAGTGATCAGGACAGGGTGTGAGGAATTTAGCCAGATAGCAAGAGTCATCAATATCAAGGTTGGGGAGAATATCACCAAGCTGATATTAGCAGGATTCTTGCTAAAATTGAACTCTGCAAGCCCAGGAAAAATGGGAGTCAAGGTCAAGGACTGTTGAAAAGAATTCTCAGAGGACATTTAATACCCATTAAGTCTCAAGTTTTCAATTCTGTGAATATTTCAGTTGACAAAAGTGCATTAAAATAGGTTGGAAATCATAATGTAGAGCTTGTATATATTATTATATTAATTAATGTGATTGTATTATTTCTTATTATATAAATTATATAATTTATTATTTTATAGTTATAATACTTCATAATTATATACTATGTAATTTTATCATTACATATTATACTTAAGTTTTTATACATGTTCCACATCTGGGATAATGGGGCACAGTGGGGTAAGCATTGTAAGCATCATGACTGTTAAAACAACTCTGCTCCCCATGTCTTTGCAAATGGAACATGTAAATATGTAGGTTGCAGTTAATAGACTGAAAAGGTGACATTTCAAACATAACTTTTCTTAAATCAGAAGCCACCAGCAGTGCACTTTTATACTTTCAGGTAATATATCATTCACTGCATAAGCTTCTTTCCTTTTGTGTTTTGCTATTTTACGATCTATTATTATTTCTCCCAAACCTACCAACTTCAGTAAGAATGATAATTGACCAGATACAAAGTGAAATTTCTATTGGCTGACCCCAATATTTCATGGCAAATGTTCATGTTAACCTAGAGTCTTCATGATTTGAATGAAGCCTCTGGGTTTTCTTTCAGACCAGGATCCACTAACCTTACGAGAATGTGTCCAAGAGCCCTAGAGTCAGCCGTTCACCAGCCTGATAGATGCAGGTACACTGGCACCTCCCCTTGGGGCCAACATCCACATCTGTCAGCACTACCAACTGCAAACTTTTTGACCTGACAGTAGCTCCTCCCTCTCTGTTTTTGTGCCACTTTCTCTGCCACTTTCATTGAAGAAGCACTTTTTTTCTTTTCCTGTTGTGTAAGGGTTAGATTATGAAGAATCCATTTCTCTGTCTTCCTCTTTGACCTTTTATATCCCAAATCATTCTCATGCCTCTTCTAATCAGTGTCTCCTTCCTGCTTTAGCTTTCCTGACATTCCCCTCCATAAATGGACAAATCCTAGCCTCATTTTCATTTCACATTTCTCTCATGTTTTTCTTAAAATGTGGGAGTCTTCATTTTGTGTATCTTCACAGATTTGGGCTCAGCAACAATGGTAATAGCCATAAGATGGAGTTTGATGTACTCTTGTTTTTCATTCTGACAACAATTCATTGGGCAGGGGAAGTATTATCATCTCCATGCCCCAAAGGAAGAATCTGGAAGTTCAGAATCTGGAAGTGACTTGATCAAGGTCACCCCCACAGCTAGGCAGACTAAGGAACTTGCATCCTGATTCCTACTTCTGTGTTCTTCCTCCTGAACTAGATTTGCTATCCCACTCTGCTTTCTATGTCCCAATTCCTATTCCTCATGCCATGTTTCTCTTCTCTCGATCTATTATCATTTTCAAATCAACCATTCAATGTTCAGGTCATTAACCTCCATTTTTGTACTCTTGTGTTCTGCCACAAACATCACAAAATCAAAAAAAATCAATACAGTCATTTTGTCAATTAAATAACCAACATATCTGTATGATAATTTTTATCCTATATTTTTGGCTTTTGTTCTGATTGCATCTTCCTGTGAAAAGAACATTGGAATATTTTCTATGAGGAGATTTTCTTTAGAAAAGTTCAGCTGTAATTAGAGAAATGCAAATCAAAACTACTCTATGATTTCATCTCATGCTAGTCAGAATGGCAATTATCAAGAATCTAAACAACAATAAGTGTTGGAGAGGATGTGGGGAAAAAGGCACACTCATACATTGCTGGTGGGACTGCAAATTGGTACAACCACTATGGAAGAAAGCAGTATGGAGATTCCTTAGAAAACTTGGAATGGAACCATCATTTGACCCAGCTATCCCACTCCTCAGTCTATACCCAAAGGACTTAAAATCAGCATACTACAGTGACACAGCCATATCAATGTTTATAGTAGCTCAATTCACAATAGCTAAACTGTGGGACCAACCTAGATGCCTTTAAATAGATGAATGGAAAAAGAAACCATGGTATATATACACAATGGAATATTACTCAGCCATAAGGAAGAATGTAATTATGGCATTTGCAGGTAAATGGATGGGGTTAGAGATTATCATGCTAAGTGAAATAAGCCAATCCCAAAAACCAAATGTCAAATGTTTTCTCTGATATGTGGATAGTGATCATTAATGGGATGGGAGGGGCAAAAGGAAGAATGAGGGAACTTTAGATTGGGCAAAGGGGAATGAGGAGAATGGAGGGGGCATGGGGATGGGAAAGATGGTGGAATGAGATGGACATTATTACCTTATGTATGTGTGTGATTGCATGAACGGTGTGTCTCTGCATTGTGTATAACCAGAGAAATGCAAAGTTGTACTCCATTTGTATACAATAAGTTGAATGCATTCTGCTGTCATTTATAACTAACTGGAATAATTTTTTAAAAAATATTTTTAGTTGTAGATGGACACAATACCTTTATTTTGTTTATAAATTTGTTTATGTGGTGCTGGGGATCGAGCCCAGCATCTCACATATGCTAGGCAAGTGTTCTACCACGGAGCCACAACACCAGCCCATAATTGGAACAAATTTTTAAAAATTTAAAAAAAGAAAAGTTCAGATGTCCTGTAGCATAATTGCTCAAAATTTGGTTTTTATACTTGTTAGTTTAGAAAAGTTTATTTCAACTGCATAATTATTGGCAAACTCATACTAGATGCTATGCAATATGTTAAGATGAATAAAACATAGTGTCACATGAAGTGTTGTCTATTTATAGTACAACTACAGGTTGTACTCTCCAAATATGAAAGTTCTGATAAACTATTTCATAGAGTTCTCATCAAAAGAAAAGCTGATAAGATGCATTTACAAATGTATGTGCTTCATTAAGAAAAATAACTTCGTCAAGGAAGAAAACATCCATTTGCTTAACATTGAATGAACTAAACCTACCACTTACGGTTTTGCTCATATAAAGCTTTGAAGAAATTTCTACAGACTGGCTTGTGGATCCTACATTTTGAACTTTGCTTCCCCTCTGTGCCCCTGTGCTTCTCACCTCTGTCAATCATTTGTACTATGACTTCCTGTCTTGCAACTTCATGTTGAAACATTGGGGTAGTCATTTCAGTGAGCAGAAAAGGTATATTCCTATGTTATTCTTACATGGGGCAGCTAGGAAAACTGTTCCTGAAATAAATTACAAACCAGAAATACCAAATCCCAAACTAGGTGAACTCTAACACATGTACTTAGCTAGACCCCCCAAATGACATAGCATTGCATTACCATTTTACATGGGAAGAATCACAGAGGGAAATTTAGAATGGAAATTCAGTGGTCATAACCAATTGCAGTTCAAATATCTTTGAAAACTTATAAACACTATAATCATATAAATGCATGGATAGGACCCACCTGAAAACCTTGAAATGTGTCTGTGCAGGCAAGAGGGGCTCTGAAATATACGTTTTATTTCCTTGTAGGTAAATCTGTCTCTGATAGTCATGAAACTACCTTGCCTAAATAGTTTTCAACGCACTATAGAATGAAAGTCAGGTCAAATAAAATAAAAAGGGGTATTTTCTAGCAAAATAAATGTGTTATTAGGACTAAATCTTATAGATGAAGTAGTTAAATCCAGTGGATTTGGAGTTCTGATTTTAGGCTCTTTGTGATTTTCACTTGCAGATAGACACCTATATATAATAATTGATCTATGAATGAACTAATGAATGAATATGTGAACAAATAAAAGCTAGTAAAAAACAGAACTTTTTGTAGTTTCCTTAAAATATCTAAACAGGAAGCCCACATATTAACCAGATGTTTACAGTCAATGTGTCTTGATTGTGGGTCAGCAAGGTGTTGCCCCTGTCCATATGCTTTTATAGTGGTCCAGGTGCAACTAAACATTTCATGAATTGACTCCCAAAAAGTCAGACAATGATCTTGGGCCCTAAAAAGCAAGATGATATAAACACATCACCATAACCTGTGAACATTTTTTTAGTAAGACCAAACTTTCAAATCTTTTCGACTTAGATAATATATTCCTTTTATCTTTTTAATGCTGGGAATAAAGCTTTGACTTTAAGCCTAAAAAAATAAAAAAAAAGAGAAAGAGAGAGAGAGAGAACAGCATTTGTAAATATACCCTTGATAAGTAAAACTGAGTGTGAGGTAGGTAGGAAAAAGAGCCAAATTCTTGATCCCTGAAATGGCAATGTCTGCCCCACATCTGTCAAAGAAGTTGTAATTCAAACGGTGGTGTTTTCAAACACAGATTGTTGTCTGACGGTGAACAACAGTCTCTATCCAAATAAAAATGTTTTTAAACACTCCTGGATGTGAATCCAATATGGAAATGGATTTGAAGTAAACATTAAACATTTTGCCATCTGTTGCTCTGCTGAGTCACTGAAGAATGCCCTCCCCAAATGTTCACATTTGCAGACTAATTGGTCCATAGCTTCCAGACATGAAGAAGAAAGAAAATCTGAAACTCAATGATTCCATTAAGTTGTAAAAGATGCACCACAGAAACACTGCTATGTGAAGATGAATTTGGGGATTAACACTGGAGTCAGACTAGAGAAAATATTCCTAAGTGGTCGGAACATTTTATCCAACAATTAATCATAATCAACACATTGCAATCACTTTGATGAATTTAATGCTTAATAGTTTTAATCGCAAAACTTCTACCAAAATATATTTACTTTATATTTCTAATCTTTAGAGGACATTGTTTTCTAATAAGCTTTAAAAATTTAAGGAAGAATTTGGAGCAAGAAAAAGAAAAGATAAAAGGGATAGAAAAACAACTGGAGTACACGACAGTGAGTGAGACGTCCAATATAGCAACAAGAAAGAAGACGGCTTTAAAGTGATCAGAGAGCTCTAGTACTGTTTCTCACATTTTAGTCCTGCCTTTCCTCTAAGAACTGGAGTAAAGCCAAGAGAGCTGGCTCCAGTCTACCCCAGACTATGAAAAACAACACAAAGTTAGTCTCCCTCCTGCTCACTTTCACCTCTGGCCACTTCCCCAGTCACTATCTTGCCCTGAATCTACCAGGTCCAAAGGTTACCTGAGTCATGAACCCCCAATCCCAATTGCAGGACCACCTTCATGGTACTTTCATAGCCATAATGTTATTCTGTGTCAACTGTACATCAGCCTCAGGGCAGACAGGGTGATGGAAATGGGAAATAGAGGCAAACACAAGAGAAGGAGTGCAGGAATGTCTCTTAAGGGGATCAAGGAAATGTCTTTGGCTGATAAGAATCTTAGCAATGCTAATTGAAATCCCAGCAGAATGCTTCAGAAATCAGCAAGCTACTAAGGATCTAGTGTAGCTAAACTAAATTTAAAAAGAACAAAACTGGAAAATTCATACAATCCAATTTTAAGACTTCATATAAAGCTATGGTAGCACAGAGGTTGTGATATTTGTGAAAAGATGGACACATAGGTCAATGGAACAGAAGAGAGTCCTAGCATGGAACTATACACACATGGCCAATCAGGTTCTTATAACATGTCAAAGATTTCAGGAGATAAACAATCTCATCAACATATAAGAAAATACACTTCACTCAATATACCCATATATAAACCCATACCTCACTCAATATACAAAAATTAACCCCCAAAGAATCATAGACTTACATGTAAAAGACAAAACTATAAAACTTCTAAAAGACAACATAGCAAAAAATATTTATGACATTGGCTTAGGCAAAGCTTTCTTACATAAAACTCAAGAAAACACGTACCATACAATAAAAAAGAAAACAATAAATTAGCTTTCATCAAAGTTAAAAACATCTTCTCTTTGAAATATAAGATGGAGGTAATAAAAAAAAAAACAGAGCCCAAACTGACAGAAGATATTTGCAAAAACATAAACCTGATAGAGAATTGATAGAATATACAAGTCTTTTCAAAATTCAGTAAAAATAAAACAACTCAATTTTTATTTTATTTTTATTTTTATTTTTATTTTTTTTTGGTATTGGAGATTGAACTCAGGGGCACTTGACCACTGAGCCACATTCCCAGCCCTATTTTGTGTTTTATGTAGAGACAGGGTCTCACTGAGTTGCTTAGCGCCTCACCGTTGCCGAGACTGGCTTTGAACTCGCGATTCTCCTGTCTCAGCTTCCCTAGGTGCTGGGATTACAGGCTTGAGCCACCGCACCCTGCTACAACTCAATTCTTAAAAAGAATGAAAAGAAACAGGAAAGTGTTGGACAAGACACTTTACCAAAGAAAATACATGTAGTAAATAAGTACATGGGAGAAAAAAAGCTCCCTATCTTTAGTCATAATGGGAAATTGCATATATAATGAGATACCATTGCATACCTATTAGAATGGTTCCAAAAAAGATTATTTCCAAATACTACTAGTGGGAATGTGAAGCCAAGAAAATGTTACTGTAAATAAAGGAAGCCAGACTCAAAAAGTTGTCGGGTAAATTACTTCATTTACATGAGATTCTGGAAAAGACAAAACTAGAGGGACAGAAATTATATTAGTGATCATCAGGGACTGCAGTAGGGAGAAGAAATTTTGCTTCTTTTGAAATATAATGTGAAGAAAATTTAAAAAAAAAATACAGGCTGGAGAACAAATTGTCTAAAAAGAAACTTGAAGGGAACTTTTGGAATAATGAAAACGCCTGTACCTTGATATTGGTGGGAACTGTGTAACTATGTAAATTTTTCAAAATTTACAGGACTGGGGCTAGGGTTGTGGCTCAGTGGCAGAGCATGTGCCTCGCACATGTGAGGCACTGGGTTCGATTCATAGCACCACATAAAAATAAATAAACAAAATAAAGATGTGTCCATTGATAACTAAAAAGATTTTTTTTAATTCACAGTACTGGACACCTAAAAAGATGGCATTTGAGCATATATAAGTGGTATCTCACCAAAGCAGTTATAATAAATCCAAAATTAATGCATACAGATATCTTGCAAAATATGATTTTATTCCATTTATTCAAGTCGAATAAGAGCAAAGTTGATTATATTATTTGTACTATTGAAATTTATTTTTGTGAAAGACTTTCAAATGAATAAAATACATTTTCCTATGTTTACCTCACCTTTAAGGTGAGGCATCATTCAGTATTCCTACCATTATTTAATTCCTATAGCAAATACCTGTGGTATGATATAGCATTCATCTAATCAAACATTCAAGAACCACTTCTTGAATATTACTAAATTAGAGATCTACAAAGGACTCAATTCTCCCAGTCCTGGGCCAACAGGATAGGCCTCAGTATTCTCCAATAAGTTTGCATAAGATCGGATCAGATGAGACCGAAGATTAGAAAAAAATAATTTCAAGCTTACTTTTGGCTGGTACATAAAGATGGAGTTATTTCATAGTAGAAAATAATATCATCCATCTTACAAAGACTATAATTACCACATTTAGAATTAGCGAAACTTACTGAAGACATTTAAGTGATCCAGATACAATAACTCTCAAGTTACTCAAAAGCAAACTGCTAAAAGGGTAATGTAAAAATCTGAGAGCATTATTTATTTTAATAGTAAATGGAAGAAAATTCTGTACATGGACATTGTTTGTCATAGTCTCTGGCTGGAGGACATCTCTGAGTGGGAAACAGTGGCTCTAGGTTCTACTTCCATACATGCCCAGACTTTGTATTTTCCCTACTTCCCATCTCCGTAGCTGAAATAGCACACTATTCATAACAGCATGTTGTTCTGAACATGAATTTGCCAAGGTTACAAGAGTTCCTGAAGGACAAGCAAGTTGCACAGGGCTGGCTTCATGGCCATGCCACCTATGCCATCCCACAGGGTACCATGTTTAGAAGGGCCTGCATTTGACTTAATACTCTGCTGTCACTATCTTGAAATTCTTAATGATTTTTTAACATATGACCCACATTTTCTTTTATCACTAGACCCATGTATATGGCCCCCACTTCATAAATACCAAAACTGATGTGAGGATTCAGAATTACTCTTTGCATATAGTATGTTAACTAAAATTATCCAAATTTATCATGAAACAATTTACTTAAGAAACTAAAGCTGGAAAACTGGCAAGTTGGGCTCATACAGTTTCTAGGAACTTTTGGAAAGACATGTTGCAAAGACAATTCATTTGTCTAAGAGTCTGAAGCTTTCACTTCCTGTTCCATATAAGAGATTATAAGGAAAATTCAATAAATTTTTTCTCTTACTATAATCAACTATCTTTCAACAGAAGCATATATTTAGATTCAATGTCTGAATTTTCATTTTAATCTTTGCTCAGTTCTTGTTTCTAAAAGTCTTATTCATTTATTTATTAATTCATTCAACAAATACATGATAGGTGCTGCAAGATGCCAGGCATTGTGCTTAATACTAGATATAAAATTTTAAAAACAGAACAATATTAAACAAACAAAAAGGAAAATATAATTTTCTTCCCTTATGAAACTTGAAGTCATTTTAAATAAAGCCACTCCTGATCTTCCAATTTACAGCTTTCATAATTTTGTTACATTTTTCCCCCACAGCATTGATATTTAACCTATGAACCTAGATGAACTATATGCTACACATCAGCTCGCTTTCTCTCTCTCTCTTTCTTTCTTTCTTTCCTTTCTTCCTTTCTTCCTTTCCTTTCCTTCCTTTCCTTTCCTTTCTTTCCTCTTTCCTCTCTTCCTTCCTTCCTTCTTTTTTGTTCTTTGGAAGTGGGAATTAAATATAGAAATACTCAGCTACATCCTCAGCCCCTTTACCTTCTTATTTTGAAACAGGGGCTCGTTAAGTTGCCCAAGCTGGCCTCGAACTCATAATCCTCCTGCCTCAGCCTCCTGAGTAACTAGAATTCCAAGGTATATGCCATACCAGTCTTTTCAATAGCAAAATAATATTTGACTGTGCTTTTTTAAATGTCAAGTTTTATTATGTAATAATGAGACAAAGTTGGCTAAAAAATAAAGTGGCCTAGGTTGTATGAAAGGTATCCATTAAATTGGTCAGCAATGCTCCTAACCTAAACCATGTCACCTTTCTTCCCCTGCATATTAAATAGCATGTGCTATCATAGTCTGTCTCAGATCTGGCTTCCAGCCCAGTTAGCCCCTGAAGCCAGCAGGGCCCAGGGCAGCAATGTCTTTTATAAGTGGGCTAAAAGCATTTGGCTTGCATCTCAAATGCTGAGTCTTTCTGCAAGATGGCAAATACATAACCCAAGTGCTTTGGAGCGGAGCTGATTTTAAAAGCTTTGGAGCAACTGAATTTTCTCTTAATCGCAGTCCAAACGAAAACCAGTTGGTCCCCTGCAGTCTTTATTCATCCTTAGCAGTGTAACTGGGGCTCTTTGGTTCTGGAAAAGCGTCTCTCTCATGCATTTGCCATAACACAAAGCAGCAGATGCCTAATACCTATTTCCATACCAGTTCCTGGACTGAGGAAGTGACAACTGGTTGGAATTAAGCTGAACCTGAAAACATCCTGGAGTTCATTTTTATTTGAGGTTACAAAATTAACAAGTGCCATTTTTCTGGGCTTGGCAAAAGGGACCAATGTGAAGGTATCAATTGGCACTCATATACAGAGCTTGAATGAAGGGTCATATCCCCTGACAGCTCGGCAGGGGTAAATTTAGTTCCTACAAAGCATATGGAGGCTTTATTCCTCCCCTTAGTGAAAATGTGTTGTTTTATGTCCTCAGACTATCACCTGCTCCCTTACTTTTTCAGGAAACATCAATCTTTATGGAAGCTGCCAATTTACTGTCCCAGAATCCCACCTCACAAGTTAGACACATGACCAAAGGGAACCAGTCAGAGACTTCCTCCAGGTTTTCTCATAAGATCTAGAGAGAAAGAGCTTTCCCTCCTCTCTGAGAAAAACAGAAACAAGAGATGACAAGGGAGCCCTGCTGCACCAGTTCCTGAACCTGATTGCTCAGAGGATAGCTCTCCTGCTTGTTCTTTCACTTTAGGACAGAAGCTAAAGCATCTCTTTTTATGTTTTGCTTTCCTTACACTAGTCCCAGTTGGATTTTTTGACACTTCCAAGGAGAAGAGTTCTAACCAACTCACTCTCTACTCTGAAGGCTGCCGGTCTACAACCTGATGGATTTCAAGCAAATTCAGGTAGTATCTAAAAGGATAACAGAACCAGTTCCTCAGACACAAGGAAGCCCACCACTAGCCAGTTGAATTTCTTAAGTCCTATCAAATTTACGGTACCAAATTTATGGGAGCAACTTATTAGAACCCAATATTCTTTTGTGTGCTGAGGGCCTATGTCAGTCACAGTCTATGTACTGGTAGTTGGGCAGGAGAAGATGATAGGTGAGGACAGAGGTGATAATGCATAATTAAGGAGCTTGCTCTAAGCCAGAACCCTACATATCATACAACTAATGAAATGGAAGAGTGCTTGTATCCACAAGCTTTTATTTACATCACTACTTTGTTCACTTCTCCCTAAATCAGTAGCATCTGCAAATGAGGAACATCTATCCAAAGGTAGAAAACAGATGAAACCAATGTCATTCTACAGTATCATGGAAAAGAGTTTTTTGTGGATATATCAACCCATATAATAATTTCATAAGTATGTTAATTTAAAAAAAGGTAAATGAGATTAAAATAGAGACTATAAAACTAAGAAAAAATTGAAGAATCATTCAGCTAAAATAAATAAAATTACTTACAAAAACAAGCCTGAGACAATCCCAGTAAATGCAGAAGAAGAAGGCAGAGATTAAAACAATAAAACAAAGAATGCCCAGAATAAGAACAAGTTTTTGGTCTCCCTTAGATACAGAGTCAAACTCATGGAAGAGAAAATCATTTAAAAACTACTAGAAGAAAAATTTTCCCCAAAATGAAGAAAAAACTAAATCTTCTGATTAGAAAATATATATGATATTTTGGACATACCTGGTTTGTCCCTCTGATAATCATTTCCCTTCTTTTTCCTAGCAACAACAGGTTTTAATTTAGATATCTAGCTTTCCTCCACATGATGTCTATGCTTTGGGGATATTGATCCCATGCCCAATGCCAAATATAGTCTCTGAATGGCTTAAGTCAATGAGAAGTCTGCTATCAGACTAAGTATTCCTCAGAAAAGAATCTGTCTTTTGTATCTGTAATTAAAATATTATCTTTATCATGGGAATTCTGTAGTTTCACTACAATGTGTCTAGTCACTTATTTTTTTATTTATAATTCATAGGGGTCAACATACGCAGCTATTTGCTGGAGTCAATCAGACCAGCTCACAAGAGCCAACCATACACATCATTCTTAATTCCACTTTCAGTGAAGTCACACTGGCAAACTGAAATCATCTATGATGATAACAATTGCATTATAGAAATTAGCAAACACTACAAGTCAGGGCTAATTTTTTTGTTGTTTTGAAAAGCTGGTTGTTAAATCCACAGACCACATGTTTTTTAAAGTCTGTATTTTTTTCTTTATCAATTTTGGAAAGTAAGCCAGTATATCTTCAAGAATTCTTCCTTCTCCATTCCCTCCTCTTATTCTGTCTTCTCTATTTCTTAAACTCTTTTTTAGCTTTTTTTTCCCATCTCTTTCTCTCTCTGCACTGCCTTCTAGGTAATTTTCTTAGTTCTTTCATCTAGTTTGTTAATTCTTTCTTCAGCTATGTATAATCTGATATTTAACTTATCCATAAAGATGTCAATGACATGCCTTTATTTTTAGAAACTCTATTTTTTTCTTCAAATTGACACTTAACAATGTTTTCTTCTTAAGATTTCCACTCTTTTATCATTTAACCACCTAAAGCATGGGTTTTTTTTTTTTTTATAGTCTTTCTCAGATTGCCTATTACCTCAGGTTTATGGGAATACTAGTATTCTTATTTATAGAGTCTGTTGATTCTCTCTCATGATAAATTATTTCCCCATGGAATTTATAAGTTTTAATTGTCTCCTTCTTTCTTCCCCTCCCCTTAAAATGCTCACAAACCCTGGAGTATAAAAGGATTGCTACAGAATCATTTTACTTTTGCTTTGTTCTAAAAAAGAGAAATTGGCTTCTCAACTTGGACATTCTAGTATTAAATTACAAGTCTCCTTTTATCAATGAGATAGATTTTTCTTTCCAGGATTCAAGCTATAAGTAGGGATCTCTGTTCCATTTCCCTGCCCTAGTCAGGCCCAATGCCATTTTCCCAATGTTTATATGGGCATTAAATCTTCAGCCTTTTAATTCCTTTACCCAGTCTAATATCTTTCAAAAACACCACAGCATCTGCTCAGCTTTAAGCTCCAACTTAAAGCTGCCTTTATTTCTGGCATGTCATCATGACAGAATTGATCTTCTTAAATTACAAATTAATTCATATATTTAAATTTCTTTTTATAAATTGTATCTATAAGTGGATGGAGTTCAAGTTAATTCAATTGACTTGTTGCCAAAATGAGAACACAATCTTATTTTTATTTTAAAAAATTCCTCTTTTAATTTGTTTATGTTCATAAAGAAAAGTCTAGAACAATATTCACTTAACAATAATGACTGTATTTCCACACACTTGAATGAGTGGTTTATTTGTTTAACTTCCCTTGTATTGGTGGAACTTGCTTGACTATTTTAATAATTACAGAAAAAATAGTTATAGATAAGTGTTAGTGTTTTCCCATATCTATTAGAGAAAGACCTTAGCATGCTAGCCAAGCAAGTGGAACTTGCTTGACTATTTTAATAATTACAGAAAAAATAGTTATAGATAAGTGTTAGTGTCTTCCCATATCTATTAGAGAAAGACCTTAGCATGCTAGCATGACTTGACTCTGCCCTGCCTGAGATCCATTTCTTGATGGTCTCCCCATATCACCAGTTTCCTATCTCACCAGAGAGGGCAATGTTCCCCGCCTTCTCTCACTGCCACATTCTTCTGACTTACTGAGGCTCCTCCCTTGGTTGAAATTTCCTCAGCATGTCCTCACCTTCCCAATGTGTCCCAGTATTACTCAATCTCCAAGACTACTTCATTCTTAATACCCCTTCCTGGCCCTCTTCATATACCCTATTTTAGCCTTCCCCAGTCCTTAACATACAACACTTGCTGTATTAGGTCATATTTCTTTATCTGTCTGTTATCCTCTTTAGGAAAAGGCAAAGACTATGTCTACTATATTTTATGCCTCATTTATCCAGTAAATGAGTTCATGAATGAATAAATGAGATGAATGTTCACCTCTTGCTGAGTGAAAAGCAGATTTCTTAAGAACTTCATACAATACTGTGGGTGGATTGTAGGTTCATTTGGAATGCCAGAAAATCATCTGTGTGTTCCTCCGGGTGGTAGTAAATTGGGATGTTTGGGCAGCCCTGGGTAACTGTGGGGCACTCCTTAGGAACAATATTGAATTCTACGATGTCTTACCCACAAATTCCCTGTAGTTGTCAAAGCACTTCACAATCAGCATTTCATTTGACCACTGAGGAGATGGAGCAAATAGTTATGTGCCCAGTGAGAAAACTGATGTTTAGCATGTTGGAGACTTGTCCAAAGATTTTAGGAAACGACTTTGACCTAGGTCTTCTGGGGCCCAGTTCAGTGATCTGTGCTCTTGTTTCTTTTACTATCAGCCTCTACAATTCTACAGGAATACCAGTCCCCTCTTGAATAGGAGTTATAATGCCAGCTATAACATTATACCATAATAAAGTAAGGCTCAGACCCACAGTGTAACATCAGCTCTGCCCTGACTTGATGGCTGCCTTTGGCCCCCATGTGCAACTCCAGTTTCTTCTCCAAAATGAAGAGGTAATAACCCCTAAGGTCCATTCTCTTGAAGTTTCATGATTCAGAGACTGAGAATTTGCTGAAGGAACTATGTTTGATCCAAATGCTGGGCTTCCTTCTTAGTCGCCTTTGCTAGACTACTACTAAAGCTCAGCACTAGCACCTGGAGTCCTGCCATTACAAAAACCTGAATCTTTTGACAAAACCACATTCATGCTCCATTCTTTTTACTGTGATAGTTTCTTACATTAGACTGTCTTTTTTGCTTCGAGACCAAAGGGAATAGTTTTATCACTAAGAACAGCAGGACTTAACCAAAAATTATACCAGCAATTTAAGGCAGCCCATGAAAAAGAAAACTAGTTACCCCAAAACATGTGCAGCCCTAACACAGTCATGTCTCACCTGCTTCCATTTCCCCTGTGTCCTTGTACTCCAACAAGGATTTATTATTTCATTATTTGGCATATTTCAGCAAAAGCACAAAGATCTACTCTAATTGTTCAAATTAAAAAAATGGAAATTTTCATTAAGTGTTTTTTCTTTTCATTTTTATCGTATTTTAATAGCTTTAGGTTATAAGGAATAGAATGTGAGTATTTTTTAAAGAATTTCCAGTTGATAGCACACAATAGTCAGATCACTATACTCTGAATGATGTACAGGAGCTAAAGATACTACTTAGCATTCCTTGCAATGCTGCCATTAGTATAAAATAAATGCATTAAATCTAAATGCTACTAAAACATAAAAGGCAAAACGGAAGCACAATCCAAGACCTTATTTGCAGTCTTCATCCAGGAGGAGCTACCGCTGACTGCATAATTGTTGCATAATTGTTGCATAATTGTTATGCATAATTGTTGTATAATTTTATCTCATAGGGGGAAAAAAAGTGGAGCACTTTCTTCAAATAAACAAACATGTACCTGCTATCAAAGCACAGAGTGAGCACAGGGATAAGTCCTGCCAGAGTGAAATTTCATACAGCTGACAAATAAAAAACTCACCAGGACTGACTAGTTGGAGTTGACCTATAAATATGGCACAGAGCCGAAGAAGGAAAGTTGAGTAAAACTGCTCAGTTTGTTTTACTTTTCTGGTGAAATGACCATTTGTTTCCAAATAGTCCCAAAGCTCATGTCTTTAATGGCCATTACTCCACTGTACTGGCATGCTGCTGAGGGCTTTGCTTACTCCCTAATTATCAAAAAGGCTGCTGGAATTTATTAAGAAATTATAAGTAATATCCCAAGTACCTTCAAAACCAAGTTTGGCAGTATCCTCAACTCTTGCATCAATGGTAGACTCCTTTGATTTGCTTGAAGACAGAATCACATTTGACAATACTGGAACCATTCAAGTCAAAGATGAGGCAGTCAGTTATTTTCTTGTAATTGCTGTTCCCATGACCGATTTTAAAAGTACTTTGAATAGGCAAGCAAGGACAAATCAAAATAGTTAAATTAGTAAAATGGAATCTACAAATTATATAGTTATTTAATTAACTAGTATGATTAAAATGCAATCCACTTAGTTGTTACAGAAAAACCACACCCTCTATTTTGAATTGCTTTAGAAAGTATGCAAAAGGTAAGTAAAGAAGCCATATTTAGATGCAGAAATTCTTATTTCTTTTCACTATTTAATTTGGCTATTTATTAATTCTGTCAAATCATACAGCAGCAAGTATTGTCACAACAAATATTTTATTTCAGTTTAAAAAAACAAAGTTCTCAGCACTGTCTGAAGACCAGCAAAACTCAATGTCAAATTCCAACACAACTTGTTTCAAATGGTCTTTAAATTTGGTTATAACAAAAGCAAATTTTATGTCCCATTTTTCTTCCTTGAAAGTCAACTTTTTCTTATATAACTTATCTACCATCTATTGATCTTTAATATGTCTCAGACACTGTACTAACCACTTTACATATATTACCTCACTTAATTATCATAAATATCCTTTGAATAGAAGCTACTATTATCCTTGAGTATACAGGGATATACATACAGATGACACTGAGACTTGGGTAAATTAAGCATGTTATCTTCTGTCAGTGGTTTACCATTGGTTCCCAGAGGGTCTAACTCTAAAGCCTATGCTTTTTATAAATATGCTACCAAGCCCCTCATACACATAAACACATAATGTTTTTCTCTATTTTAGAATCTTGGAGCAGTTATGATTTTAATGTTATCTAAACTTATAATCCATAATTTACCTGTTTTATAAACTTTCTTCCCTATACCATAATTAACCTCCTCAATACACAAATAGGAAGCATCACAAACACTTGAATAGATATGCACAGAGACTCCTATACAGGATATACCTATATATTCTATAAATCCTCTATATCTACATATCCATATTATCTGTCTATCTTTCCATGCACACAGAGGAAGATAGAGGAAAGCAAGGAGAGACAAAGACAAAAAAAAATTATTGTAGATCCTGACTTAATCCAACAAGATGACATCAAACAAAGATAAAATAAGTTCCTACATTTATGCCAAACATTCTATTAGATCTTTTTCCCCAGAACTCTACTAGATCTTATTCTCCCAGCACATAACATGGTGTCTCACATAGTAAATGCTTAACAAATAGAATGACTGAAGGAGATTGTGAATGAGTGATAAGTATGTGATTACCTATGAGGTAATTATAGGTAGAAGAGGTAAGGTTTCACATGGATGAAAAAGACACAGTAGTCCTTGTTAACATTAAGGCCAACATGAATAAGTAGATGTGACCACCAAAAGCTGTGGTGCAGTGTGGCTTGTATTTACCAAAGCTTCTATCTGAGACATATGGATATTAGTTCTGACCTCTTTTGCTGCCCAGTAGTATGGACATAATGGTAGGTAGAGGCGTAGATAAGGATATGGATGACAACGAATTGACATAGCCCCACCATGAGGAAAGAAGACTCAGGGCCTTCTAAGGAAAGGAATTAGGGGTGTGTGTTTGTGTGATCTGAAGCTAATGAACTGGGGAAAACATCAGTGGAAGCCATGGGGTGGCATGTGTGGATTCAAAATTAGGAAGAATAGGAACTCTCCATCTCTCCATTTTATTCTTCCTTACCACCTTCCAATTCAGTACATTTTCCAAGATCCAGAACAAGCTCCAGCTCCACAAGTGAAGCAAGACTGAGCTTCAGGTTTTCTCCCTTTTAGGAAAGTCCCTGTCCTTCATGTTGACCCTGCTCTCACAAAGGACAGCACTGTCTTACTTTCTTCCTTTGTTCACTAAGTGCTCTGATAAATGATAGGAATACAAAGATAAATGAGATGAAGTTATCATTCTTGGGGGTATTTAAGGGACAGAGAAATAAAACAAAGATGATAACATTGTACAACAGAATTACTGAGTTTTGCTGATTCACAAAAGAATAGATATTCTAATGTAACTTCAGGAATCAGAGAAAACTTCCCAGAAAAATGAGATTCACATGAATTTTCCTGAAGCAGTCTGAAAATAGTTTGAAAACAGGTGAAAAAGAGGAGAGGATGTTCCAAGAACAGGAGCAGTCTATGGATTCAAGGGAATATATTCTAAGTGGATATCAATGCCCATTAGGAGGTTCCTAAAGCAAGAATCCCATCTCCTTAATATTTACACTCCCTCAATGCACTTCCTAACATAGAACGAGATGTCAATAAATAATTACTTGTTTTCCTAGAATATATAATAAGCAAGAATGTACCATAATATTTTCTGATCCTTATACTCAGATTAACAAAAGCAGGACTGGAGTAGTCAGATGGCCTAGTGGCTGTAAGAAGATCGCCATTTATAAAAACCTGGACAGGTGTTATGTCATAATGGAAAAGAATGAACTTTGGAGTCAGGCCAGCCTGGGTTGGATGCCCAGCCCTGTGACCACAAAAACAACATACAATTTGTTTTGAACTCAATTTTCTCATATGAGAGCTAATGGTATCTTACAGTCTCATGCTTTAGTTTATATGGGATAATGCAAATGAAGCTCTAGAAAGCTCCCTTTTAATATAAAGTGAACTGTAAATTACAGATCTGAGGAAGAATTAGAGAATTTCTAAAATGAAAATCAAGAAGATGGAGAAGGATTTTATTAGCATTGTCATGGTCCAAATTGATACTCATTTTTCGCCTAATAAAGTAAAAGGGCCATAGGGAATTACTGAACTCTATTAGCACATGAGGCTCAGCTCAGAGTTCCCTGGCTCAGTTAAGTTTTGCCTGCCTCCACACCTTGGCTGGCTGTCTTTACCATAAAGTGTTCTGAGAGGTCTAACTATTCGATGTATAAACTGTTATCATTCATTCTGTAATCAAACAAGTTAGAAAAACCTCTCAACTAAATCTGGATATTTCCTTTAAACTATGAAGAAAAGTTAAATGCCCTAAAAAGCAGAATGTAGGGCTGGGGTTGTGGCGCAGTGGTAGCATGCTCGCCTAGCATGCATGAGGCACTGGGTTCGATCCTCAGCACCACGTAAAAATAAAATAAAGATATTCTATCTGCCTACAACTAAAAAATAAATATTTAAAAAAAAAAAAGCAGAATGTAACTTAATGTGCCCATATGATAAGACTATTTAAATATGAGAAAAGACCAACAAAAATGGGAAAAATCCCCCTGTGATTTTCTTATGATGCATAACGATGGTGGTTGGTTGGGAAGAGTGGGTTCACTTGAGTATGGAGCATTGGTTTAGAAACCCACAGATGGCATGGGGGCAAAGGGAAACAGTTGTTTTCCAATGAGTAAAAAGTTTTTATTACGCCAAATGAAAGACTTCTACAGATCTGCTATAAAGCTTAGTATCTACAGTTAATAATATGGTATTGTATATTTTAAAATATGTCAAAAGGATGGATTTCATGTTAAGTATTCTAGCCTCACCCCCATAAAGCAAAAGGAGGAAGCAAAAAGGAACATCAGGAAATTTCTGAAGGTGACAGTTATGTTTAATACTTTGGTTGTGGCAATGTTATCACAGTTTGGTATGCAGATATCCAAACCCATCAAGATGTATACTTTAAAAGTGTACAATTTTTAAAATGTAAGTCATACCTCAATAAAGCTTTAAAATGGAGCTTAATATTGTAATATGCGACTCACACTCATCCATTGTTGGCCTGCTGTGGTTTAGATACCAGGTGTCCCCCAAAAGCTCATATGTGAGATAATGTATGAGAGTTTAGAGGTGAAATGTTTGGGTTATGAGAACATTAACCTAATCCATGCATTAATCCCCTAATAGGGATTAACTGTATGGTAACTGTAGACAGGTAGGGTTTGGATGGAGCAAGTGAGTCCCTGGGGGTGTGCCTTTGGGGTTTATATTTTATTGTGATGAAAAGAGTACTTTCTCTCTCTCTCTCTCTCTCTCTCTCTCTCTCTCTCTCTCTCTCTCTCTCTCTCTCTTTCTCTCTCTCTCTCTCTCTCCCTCCCTCTCTCTCTGTTTCTCTCTCTCTCCTTCCTAATCATCATGTCCTAAGCCACTTTCCTCCACCACACTCTTTTGCCATGATTTTCTGCCTCACCTTGGACCCCAAATAATGGAGCCAGCCATCGATGAATTAAGACCTCTGAAACCATGAGCCCCAAAACAAACATTTCCCTTTTCCTCCTCTGATTGTTCTTGTTAGGTCTTTTGGTCACAGCAGTGAAAAAGTTGACTAAAACATGGTCCTATGTAAGCCTGAGTTTTGAGTAACTCTATCCATTACCTGTCTTACCCATAAGTTTGTCCACCTTGCTTTTCTTCCAGATAAACTAAACAAACTCCCATCCTGGACCTTAGTCTTTGTCTAAGTTAACACTGCATTCGCTGAATCCAGTTCCTTCTCTTCTCCACCAAGCCACTAACTTTCTTCTACCTAATGCAGGCCAAGGCATCTCCATCATGGAAGGTTCCCCACATTTCACCCATCCCATCACCCACCGGAACAATCCCAGCCCAGCCATTACTCCTCCATGCCCCAGGAGTTAAGTCATCTGGTTACACTGCAGTTGATGATATGTGTCTGTTCGTCTCCTCTAATGGCTTGTGAGGCCTTGGGGGTCGAGCTCATGTCTAATCTTTGCTGCATACATCTGTACACTACTGAATACATCATTACTGTACATTACTCTAATCCAGTAGGGACTCAATAAAAACTTGTTGACTGACTGATTTAGCACGGGGATGATTATTACGTAAGCCACTTTGGTAAATAAATTTCAAATAATGACCGGCTCACACAAATGTTTTACTAGCTCACCCTCCCCATGGAATTAATATAAAGAATGAAAATCAGCAGTCATTTCTACTTGCCCAACATTAAATGTTAACTCACCCCCAGAGAATAGCTATTTTCAAGCCTAATTTCAAGTCAAAATGTCTAAAATGGTTGTCATTCTTGGTGACATGCTGGGAAGAGTAAAGAACTAAGGTATCAAATCCAGTCACTTCCACAGGTTATTAACCCCAATCCTAAAGATCATTATTTCTAGAACATTACTGATAATAACAATTCTGGCAGCTTATTTTAATTCACATTTATTCAACAAAAGGGCACTTGCTCTCAAGGATATTCTAACAAAAGCAATTCAATAGGCATATCAAATTTGATAATTTAAACTTTATAAAAACATAATTTATTAGAGATCATAATTTTATTTGTTTAATTCTTTAATAGTTGAATTAACTATATAAGAATGTACCGTGGAAATAATCACCTTTCTACACACATACCTGAAGCAAAACAAAAATATTAGAAATGAGTTTTTAAAATAAATTTAACATTTGCTATTCCTCTTTCTCTTCTATTTTTGTTATCCCTCTGTAAAAACCTTAGTGGAGCAAAGAAAATATAGAAATTTACATCACTCTCTATCCTTTTTAGCCTTCCGATGTGAGATGGGACAGAATAAATGAGATGGTATCAATTCCAGTTTTATGGTAGACACAATTTTCTTTCCTTGACTGATGAGTTTGACCAAATATTTTCAATTGTGTGCTGGGGGTGTAGCTCAGTGGTAGAGAGCTTGCCTAGCATTCATGAAGCCCTGGATTCAATTCCCAGCAAAATACACACACATACAAACACACACATATACACACACACACATACACACACATACACACACATCGCTTCTTCCAAATATTCTCAAGGTTAATTTATTTTAGTTTTTATTTGTGTATGATACAAACAGGCTTAAGTATTTAAATTGTCCATTTTAAGAAATACTGAAATACTTGAAAATTACTATAAAGTGTTATATCACTAATTCTATTTAGTTCATTTTAGGATGTTCATGAGAAAATGGATTAGCTTCTCCTCTCTGTGCTATGAAGAAAATAAATGGCTTTTGGTGTTCTGATATCGTTTCAGCAAGTAAGAGGCTCAATCACATAAAACACTTGCAACGTTTCAGTTCCCAGAAGGTTTCTTCAAGTCGGGGGTAGCCTGATTCACTATGACAGCATCTCAGAGGTTGTATCCTTTAAGAAGCAATAATTGTCATTTGGGGGCCTTACGGGTGAAAAGGCAAAACAGGAGCAAAGGAGCTAGAACACACAATTGCCTAGCAAGAAAAATACTTAAGGTCTCAAGGGCAATGAAGTGAGTACTTTAAAGTGTATTTGACTTTAAAGTTAATCTCTTTATTTTCTTCACTCTCCTGGGAAATAGCAAATATAACAAACTGTTTTCAGAATTTGAGACCTACTAAGATAAACTTCATACTCAATACATCAGGCTTCTGAGCTCTCCTTATACATGTAAATGGAAATAATTGGAGTTTGGATGGAAAAAAAAAATGACAGAACAAAGAAGGACCATGATCTAATATTAGGCAGGGAAAAAGTTAACAAAAGTGATTAGGTGAGATGATTGGTGATGAGTGATGGTCATGCCCAGTTTACTTTTCACAGTTGACAGATCAAAGTTGCTCCTTCATTTAGGATAAAAATTTAATGTGGTTAGTTTGGCCCTGGAAAATTTTTTGAAGTCTCCCTGAGTTCTTCTGTTTCTAAGACACAGGAATGGTCAGGACAAGTGTCAGACAGCCAAAGCAGAGTGCGAGAGAATAATTTAATGACCTTTTCAAACATAGAATCAAATAATGTGGAAATACAATCATAACAGATAATCAAGGACTATGGCATTCTATACTCAGGAATATCATATGGTACAGGAACACATAGAATGATATGTAGACTGACAATGTCATGGAACTATGGACTTTGAGATTGGAAGACAATAAGGGGTCATTTTGCCCAACCACCTGTCTGATTTGTGAATCCTCTTCCTGGCCAAGTAATAATCCATTCTATTGTTAGAAGCCTCCAGTGCTGGGGCTTCTATAGCCCTTACTGTAGCCATGCCACAGCCCTCTCAGAAAGCCCTTTCTCTGTGACCATAAGTCTACCTCCATGTATTCTCCTCTACTCTTACCCCTGAGATCAAACAGAACAAATTAAATCCTTGCACTAAGCACACCTGTAATCCAAGTGATTATGTAACTCAAATTCCTCTACCTTGCTTAAGATTTAGAATTTATCAATAGCTAATGCACCATATATTTTATACATTGATCTGTTGTCTAAATCTACCCCTAGAATGTAGATTCCAAAAGGGCAGGAATTTTTATTCTTTTCTTCACTGCTGTATCCCTAGTACCCAGCAAAGTGTCTGGCACATACCATGTGCTGAAAACACTTTCTCCATTTGGTTTTGTTAAATGAATAGATGAACAAGCAAATGAATAAAGGGTTCCAATCATCTATTCTGTATCAAGGAAAGAAATAGAATTGGCGGCAGTGACTTAGTGAAGTCATGGTATGTACCAGTGACCACTGCTTTGTTATTTCCCAAACCAGTTCTCTGATAACCAGTTCTAGAATGCAACTTGGAACCTCATGTCTGGAAGGTGTGGCTGACCAGTATTCTCATGCACCCTGTACTTCCCTTCCCAAACTACTCAGAGTTGTTTTCTCTCTGATCTGTGTCTCCCACTAATGGCGCGCTCCAAGAACAAGAGGCCCATGTTCATCAGTTCATTGGTACAGTCCTCGCCACAAACACAGTGCCTGGGACCCAGTAAATGCTTGATAAATATCTGTCCTACATTGTGACATTAACAAACGAACTCTCTTGCCCTATTTTTAAAACTTGGAATTCTGCTTGCTCATCTCCAGTCGTCAAATAGCCCTATCAGTTGGTCAGTAATTTCATTCAAAGAGTTTTTGTAGATTCTAAAAAACACTAGTTAGAAGTCCTGAGTGAATTTAAAATACATATGTCCTGCCTTCTACTTGGGCTTCGTTTTCCTCACAGTATCAAAAGAAAAAGCAAAATAACAGTTAAGCTGGTTCTGTCCACAGTATGTCACCAACTACAAACAGCAGACTCGGCCTGCCTGGTTCTTCTCTCTCCCCCATCACTTTTTAATTACTTTTTCACGATTCTTAGAATGTTCTGAAAATCTTGGTTTATTTAGGCTCTAGCGTTTCTAAAATTATTATAAACCCAAGCCACTTTCATATTCAATTTTGTTATATCCTCTGCTTTTCGTCTTTATGTAGAGTTTTTCTTTTCTTTTTTCTTTTCTTTGGGGAGGGTTTTGTGAAATTCGGTCACTAAATTGGTCAAATGCTGGTACTTCTCTTCCTCTGAGGATACATGCAGCTGCACAGTAAACATTACTTTTATGAGTGCTACCTGGCTTTATGCCATGTTCTGCACTTCTGCAATTTACACAAGTACCTAGGCTCCTTAAATGGAGCAGGTATTTAAAAGATTTCACATCAGAATATGCTCAACATGAATAAATAAAAACAAGAAACAAAAACTTCCAAAGAAGTTTTTCTAAAAATATCAGTTAGGGTTCATTTGCTTTTGCTCTGTTTTTGCCATATTCCATTAACATAAAGAGAGCATGAAGCTTATCAAAAAGATATATAACAGAGTGATTCATGAAACTGATTAGTAGTGATAATAACTAATTGTCTTATTTGTATGTATTTCTTTTTAGGGTAAAACTACATCTGTATTGTAATTTAGAACATCTAAATTAGGACAGGTCAGTAATAGTGACTGTTTAAAGTGTGTATTTAATCTTTTAAACAGAATATTTTCACCACTAATATACTCGAAGGAGGTCTTCTCTTGCATATAATCTTATAAAACTATTCAAACATTTATTTACAATCTAAAATTAAATATTTAAATTTTAAATAAATAAATAAATAAAATGTTTTCTGAAACTACCAAATTATTCAAAGTGTATTTGATGATACCCAAGAGAAAAGCTATACATGATTTCTTTTGGAATTGGGCCTGTCCATGTATAAATACACAGCACATTGTTGGTTAGTCACCTGTCCACCTATAAGTGCCTGGTAGATCACCAATGAGTCACCTCTACAAAAGCACAAATGCCTTCCTGGAAGTCAGGCAGTGCCGGCCATCACAGGGGTTTCTCATGTCAGCAGTCTTCAAGCTGTCTTGCTCACATATCCCAAAAATAAGAGCAAAAACTATGTGTCCCTCTCATATGTTTTAAGTTGAAATATACAATTTTCACCATGCATTTGCAAGTATTTTTTAATGATAGGTAGAGAAGTTTTAAAATGTCATAGACTACAACATGATGAAAATCTTTGTTATCAGAGTAAATAGTTCAGTACACATGTGAGAGTATAGGCCTTTGCTACCTTATGCAATAATATGCCAAATCCAAAAGAAATCACATGATCACTTTTATCTAAGGGCATTATCAAATGTATCTTGAAAAGTTCTGTGGTTCTAGAAAATATCCCATTTTAAAGACTAAACACACATTTACAAGAGTCATAACTACTAACCTACACCATTTCAGATGTTCTGAACTAGGAGCATCCTAATACGGATCCAGCTCCATCCTAAATGGAAATTTACACAACAGAGAAGGAAAGGAAGTCCTTCGGTCTTCAGACACTTTAATTAATATTAAAGACAGCTTCTAAAAAATATCTGAATTTAACTTTGCTTGGTCACGGAGGTTCTTATACTCTGGGACAATCCACCATAGTAAGATTCTCTGAGTAGAATCTGCATGCAGGTGAATACTAAGAGAGCATTAAAAAATAAATAAACACAAATGCAAGAAAGATAAGGATTAGAAATTGATTTCCTCAAAATCATCTATACACATGTACTGTTTGGAAAGTCAATATAAATACAGTCCCCCACATTTGAAGGCTATTGTCTTGGATTAGTTATCAAATCAGAGTGTCCAAGACCTACAGCCAACATCCCACCCTATTCCCATTTTCTCACAGACAAAACTTCCTGATCTGAAAGTTGGTCCAAGTGCAGGCCTTGTACACAATCTCGCTTATGTAGAAATATTCTATTTTAAGTTCCTCTTTAAAAGGAAAGCAGTGAAGAGAAGACCAATCTGATGCTTTTCTTAAAGGTAACTCAATTTTGATTAGATCATCACCTGTTCTCATAAGAAAATAGTTTTTTCCCTTTGAAATGAGGAAGAAGAGTGGCTTCTAGAATTTTCTCTTGGGAACCTGGTATCCTTGGACACCAGACCACTTCATAGAGGTTTTCTAACCTTAAATGTGGTGTGTGTCCATATTGTGCTGGGTGTTGTGCTACTGTGGGAAAGAGTGAGAGAGAGTATGTAAGCCCCATGGAGACTTCTGTGGTGAAGCTGGAAGTGACAGTATTCCAAGAAAGAAGAATGACTGCCTGGATTTACAACAAGATCCACAGAGGAAGAATGGTAAGAGAATCAGCTCTAAAAAGACACGATGCCAATGGAAGGGTAGAATGAGGTTAACATTAGGCCATATTTGTAGCTATAGGTAGCCTTTTTTGAAGTTATTATAAAAATGCAAACTTCTGTAAGCAATGCAAAATTATCCTTTAAAAACAAGTGCAGTCCTTAGGAGGTCAGGAGTCAAATCATTAGATTGGAATATAAATTCAGCATTAAAAAATATCAAAACTAAGATGGTATATTTTCAGGAACAATTTGGTTAAATGAGTACAAACACATTGCAAATATCCAGAGGCCTCTGACACTGAGATCTCAATCAACTTCGTAGGAAAGAGTCTTCAGAATTGGAGGACACAACCGAAGAACACCGTGCTTTTTAAAATCTTCACCTATGGAAGCTACTGTTTCCTAGCCAGACCAGTGAAGAACCAAGCTTCCCAGAAGAATCACCACTTATAAATCAAAGATTGCAACCCAACGCAGACCCTCTTAAAATGCAAATCCTAAAATGGTTTGGAATAAAGCAGGCGAGGTCAATCTAGCAGCTGGTATTGGTCAGGACCTGTCATCTCTGACCCTCCGGTTCCTCATTATAAAAGGATAGTACTCACTCCCTAGAACGGGTTCAATGATTGCTTTAAATGACTGCTCAAGAAGTACTGAGCATTGCTTATTATTTATTAATTATTATTATTACATTATTATTTATTATTTTATGAGCCTCAATTTCAAATCCTGTCTTCTCTACTGATCAATTATATAACTTTGACCAATTTACTTAACAGTTCTTGAACCACTATTTCATACCCTTTGAGAACCCCAAAGGGCTGTCATGAAGCTGTCATTATCTGACAAAGGACTTGTATCCAAAATATATTCTTAAAAGACTCTTATAATTTCATAATAATAAAACCAATAAAAAGGGGAAAACAAAATAAAATATAACAATGGTAAATAAGCACATGAAAAGATATTCGGTACCATTAGTGATTAGAGAAATGCAAATTAGAATCCCAATAAAGACACCATTATGCCCCTAGAATAGCTCTAATTTGGGGGGAAAAGTGGCTATACCAAACAAAAGCAAAAAGGTGAAGCAACTGGGACACTGTAATTGGTGAGTGGGGGAAAGTGGTAGAACCATTGAAAAACAGCTTTAGAGCTTCCTCTGAAAGTTAAGCATACATCCATTAAACTGAGTCAAACCATTAGTAAAGTATATTTTACTGTTAATTTCTTACTCAAAGAAAATTTTTAAAATTTATACACAATCCAAGTGTGCCAGCACACACCTGAAAACGCAGAAACTCTGGAGGCTGTGGTAGAAGGTTCCCAAGTTTCAGCACATCCTGTGAAACAAAGCAAGATCCCATCTCAAAAAAAAAAAAAAATTGCACGCAAATGTTTACAGAACCTTTTTTTATAACAGCCAAAATGGTGAAACAATGCAAAAATGTTCATCAACAGTCAAAAGGCTAAGCAAACTATAGGTTGTAAATGACAGAATGTTGTTCAGCAATAAAAAGGAATGGACTATTGACTCATGCAGCAAAATGGAAGACTCTCCCAACTACTAAGCTGATCAAAAGAAGCCAGACTTTAAAAAGAGAAAATACTCTGTGGTTTCATCCACAGAAAATTCTAGAAAGGACAACATGAGTCTGTGGTAATGAAGAGGGGAGTGGAAAGGCCTCAGGGAAATGTTGGGATGATAGAAATGCTTTACATGTTGATGCAAATGAACACGTTTGTCGAAATTCATCAAACAGTTCATGTAAAACAGACTCTTTTATATATAAATTACACTGTAATAAAGGTAACTTTAAAAGTCTACATGCCCTTATGCCATATGCCCACATCCAAAAACTTTGAAAATCAAAAGGATTTTATAAGTGTAAAATCTGAACTAGCCTAAAGTGAAGGTATTCGTGGTTTATCTCTATCCCATTGAGTAATAATATCTATGCACACAACTGTAAATAATTACAGTTTCCTTAGAACTTCTTAGGGGTATACATATCATACAGTAATAGAAGTATATCTATTATTGAATAATGAAGCTATTATTGAATTATTTCTCTAAAATTAGAAATATTCTAAATTCTAAAACAGACCTTGCCTTGGAGTTTTCAATGAAGAATTGTGGGTTTCTTTTCTAGTGATAGGAAAAAGAAAAGGGAAAATTGGACAGGAAAAGGAGAAGAGGGAAGAAGGAAGGGAAGGGAAAGGAAAGGGAGGGGAGGGGAGCACAGGGCAGTGGAGGGGTGAGAGAGTAGTTGAGAGGACCAGAAGGGAGGGGAGGAGAGGAGAAGGGAGAGAGACACAAAGGGGAAGGGGAGGGAAGGGTGTCTTCCCAGTCTTCCTGCTGCAGGTACAAACCCATCGTAACCCACCTGCTTGCCCACATGCTCCCTCCCTGCTCTGACCATGGCACCTGCTCTGATCTCTGGTAACAGCCTCTGATGGGCTCCCCTAGCCCTCTCCTCACTGCCTGAATCACTAAAATTTTATCTAGTTGATCAGATTTCTTTAAAAGATTCTGAGCATTCCTCTTTTAGAATTTGGTTCCAAAAAACAGGCACTGCTGGGACCCTTTATCATTCCTATCTTACAATTAAAAACTTAGGGGGGCCTTGGGCTAGGGGGAGATGAAAGAAAAACTATTTTGAGAATTTGCCAAATGGTGAATTTTTTCACACTCCTCTCGCCCAGCCTTTCCACAGAGGGGTTGGTTTGAATCAAAACACTTCAAAGCTCTTTCGATATCTATTTTCCCTTTTGCCCCTACACCCTCCACTACAGAGAAATGGAGAAAAGATCCATATTTCATTGTGGGTCCTTGGAATTCATTTAAAGCAAATAGTTCCCCTAAAATGTTTCAATCCACAAAATTAGATTGTTTTTCAAGCTTTTATTTCACTTATTCTGTTTCCAACATGTTCCCTTTACAGCCCCATGTGTGAACTATTGTGAACATATTAAATTAGAAACACATTTTTTATTGTTATCTTTACCTCTCCATCTGTTAGTCTTCCCTAAAATATCTCGTGACCTCTATGGTACTATAGCACTGTCAGATGCATTTTATGTCTCTTCTTTTTTAATCAGCTTTGGTTACCGAGTGGCAATCATGTACAGAATAGAAGTTCAGTACTTTCTCTTAAAAAAAAAAAAAGGGTTAAATGGACAAATATTTGGGTCAGATTTTCCAACACCTTTCAATTAATTGGATTTGAGGCTAAAAATAAATTACCCCATAGGTTAAAATGAGGTGATGTTGATACAGCTGATTGAAAAAGAAAAACTACAATAGGGCAAAAACTATACCAGAAGTGTTGGGAGTGTCTTGCAAAAGGAGAAAAGGTATCACACATACCAAGTGTGATTCTCCGCTTGATGAGGGCTTCAGGATGTTGGAAAGGTTTCCTTAAGTGATTAAGGACAACAATGTCATTGGCCCTTAGTGCTTATCATGTGGGGTAAGCTGATTGACGAGATAGAAAAATCATCCTATTCTTGAAGAATTTGCCCTCTTCTTTACATTCTGCCCTAAATCTAGAGTGGCCTTTCTTCCTGTGAGATGCCCTTAGCAAACAAAAGAATTGCATGATGGTGTAGGGAGGAGATGAATTTTGTGGTCAATTTGGTTGAGGAAAAGATACAGGTTCTAATCTCCTTCTTAGAGATTCACTGTGACTACTGTCATGTCAAAGTCCTGCAAGAAAAAAAAAATCTATGTTCATCTACTTAAAGTGTAATTTTCCAAACTTACTTGACCATGAAACTCTTTGTATATCTATTAGTAGCTTTAAAAACTAAGGCTTGGGGCTAGGATTATAGCTCAGCGGTAGAGGGCTTGCCTCGCATGCATGAGGCCCTGGGTTCGATCCTCAGCACCACATACAAAGCAATAAAATAAAGACATTATGTCCATCTACAGCTAAAGAAATTAAAAAAAAAAAAAAAAAAACTAAGGCTTCTTGGAACCATATTTGGGAAAAACTGTTCTAGAACTATAGTTTCCACCTGTTACCGTGTTAAACACAACAGGAGAAAATCTTCTGGGTTGAATCCAAAGGCTTAAAGTCATAGGAGAGGGTACACAGTGTAGTTCTTGTAGTCCCTATGGATTTTTGCAAAGGGGATTCTTAAAAACAAAAAAGTCATTTGCCCCCTTGTACTGTAAAGTATGTTTGGCTACACTCGAGCACAACCAACATTATTGGTCCAGGACAGATCTCTTCCTAAACTAGACACACCATGTCTGGGGTTGCCACAGACTACAGAAGACTTATGGGTTGGGCTCTGTAGCCAAACTGTTTGACTTTAGAATTGCTCTCCTGTGCATTTCTTGCCAACTGTGTATCTCATTCTACTAATCTGTGAAATGGAGTTAAGGACACAAACATTTGTCTCAGGCTGCTTCATGAATAAAATGAGTTAACTATTGTAGAATGCTTAGAGTTACTGGCACAGAATTGGTTAAGTAAGAAACCCAATAAATAAAGGAAGAGTCAATCACACACCAACATGGCTGGAGTTCTGGGTTTCCTGGGAGCATACACCTAAGGACTAGCGACACAGAGGGAAACCGAACAGAGTTTGAGTGACTGCAGGAGAAAGCACAGGGTACTGCAGTACCACCTGCTCCGTAAGTGGAGCTGGAGAACAGACCAGGCCTGGAAACCTGTGAAGGGCCTCCTCCTTCCTCTCTCACAGACCTAAAATATCTCTGTCTATAGAGCAGATCCATCTATCCTCTGTCCAGGCACAAAGAGAGAGAGAAGGATTTAACTAGACCCATGTGGGAGCCAAGTCCCGCCCAGGCCAACTCACCTACAAAGGTAATAAGGAAATAGACCTCAAAAATATGAAACAGAGGGCTGGGACTGTAGCTCAGTGGTAGAGCACTTGCCTAGCAGCGCAAGGCACTGGGTTTGATCCTTAGCACAACATAAAAATAAACAAATAAAATAAAGACATTCTGTCCATCTACAACTACAAAAAAAAATTTTTTTTAATATGAAACAGACACCATATGGAGGTAAAAAATTGACATCAAGCATGTGCCTTGTCCCCAGAGCTCTAATGGACTATCTACCCTGGAGGAAAAGTGCTATCTTGCACCCTAAGTTTGTAAAAAACTTATCTCTCATCTATCTAAATAATCTATAAAATAATATAAAGTTAAAGATGTTTATCAAGTAAAAATATAGAAAAAAAGCAATTCCATATATTATTTTCGAAAACAGGACATGTCCTCTAGTCCCCCCTTATCAATAGCTCTGCCAATATTCCCGGATGTTCGGGTAGTGCACAGACAGCCTGGGTGGGAAGCTGGGTAGCTCCTGGACGGTGAGCAAATCTGGGTCCCCTGCTGGCACTGATGCCTTGTGGCCCATCTTTTTCAACTGCCCTGGTTGTTGCCTTCTTCTGTGGTTAAGCCACTGTCTTTGGCTTTAATTCCCACACTTTACAGGAAGGCCATGGCAGGGCATGGGAGAGGGGATCAACGAACAGAAGTGTACATGTCTTTGGCATGTTGGCATGAGAGTAATTGTCCATGTTGCTAGTAAAATCACCTCTTCTTCCTCTCCATCCACAGCTGGTTTTCAGACTTATGCTTGCCCACTTATCTGTGTGTTAAAAATTCCAGTTCACAAATGGAAAATTACTACATCTTCCCAGAACCAGTGGGTGGATTCTCCAGAATATTCCACATAATGACTAAGACTCCTCTCAACAATGTGACAGGGTGGACTCTCAACACGATGACCTTGATCATTCTTTTCTTATTCATGGCAACAGTTGCCTGGAAGAAAATACAGAAAATTGATACCTTCATTTCCAAGAGTCACCACAGGGTCCTTCTACATGTTTTCTTTGAACAGAATATCAATGCTCAGGTCCCTGATGGGCCAATAAGAGCTAATCATCCTGAATCAAGCCCATGTCCCTCAGACATCTACCATGTATCCAGTACCCAGGGCAGCTCAGTCCTGTCTTGAGGCACTGAGTGTGGCTGTAAGTCTCTTGTGACTGAGTAAAGCTGCATTGGCAAGTTGTGTCTGAATATCAGACACTGGGTACAGTTCCCAGGAGATGGCTGTGGGTTTCTGGTCATCCATGGGAGAGGGGAGCTCCCAACCAAGCTGGCTCTTGTCATTTGGGTTAAAGCTCTTTAATTTCCCTCATCCTTTGTGAAGGGTTCTCCAGTGAAAGGCCATTTAATTCTTTCAACACAGCTTACAGGGACTGTGTGAACTTGGGCGCCCCTCCCTGGGTAAAATGCAGCTCAGGGTACCAGGGCAGCTGTGTCTTGGGGCCAGCATGGGTCTACACAGGGTTGAGAGGAGTCTTGACCAAACTTATGCTCCTAAAGGCCAGTGTGGAGAGCAGATGGCAGGCTAGACCTCCCTGACCCACAGCCACAAGGGTACTGGAGCAAAGCCCTTCCCAGCCTAGACTCAGGAAGAGCAGTCATCACGTCGCCCTCAGTCACCAAGTTGCCATGCTCTTCTGGGCCTGGGTTACATTCTGCAACTCTCAGTTCACAAATATAGGCCTAAGCAGGCCCCAGGAGTGCTTCTGTCATGTACCACCAGCTGGACTAGACCTGGTCATCCTCTCAAGTGATGCTAAGGGGCTTTAACCTGGCCCTTCTAAATCATTTCAAAGTCATTTATCTTTCTTTCGGAATGTACTGTTGGAGATTCTACAATGATATCACCTCTTTTTTGGTAAAGTACTTGGAGCTGTTCTCATTAAACAAAGGAAAAAATGTAAAATACATGAGAGTTTTCCTCTCTCATTCTAGTATAATATCCTATCATAAAAGGCTTTGAATCCCTCATCTTTCTAATTGCATAGCCAAGCAATTTTGACAGAATATACCAATGATCTGCATCTCAGTTCAGCTTTCTGACAAAATATTGCCTTCTTGGGGATGGTACAGTATCTTGCTCATAGACTAGCTTCATCCCCTAGCATGGTAACAGCACACTAAGTACTATATGTTTTACAAATGAATGAGATGCTATTTCTCTTTATTTCAGCTCTCCTTTTAAGACTGAGCATAAACTATTTTGCCTAAACTTTGTCTTTCTCTTGCTAAGGTTCATACAGATCCTTTGAATATTTACTCTTGTATTGAGAGTCTTCTGAATTTTATTCAATTAATTTAGCATGTTAATTATTGAATCCTGCTTTTTCATTGGCCACCACCTCCACTTAATCCACCTGTTTCATGGCATTGATCTCAATAAGTCTCAACTCTATCCTCTTCTTCCCTTCTGCTGTGCTAGTCTAAATCACCATCATTTTTCTCCCTGACTCCTGCAACAACCTCCTAAGTAGACTCCCCACCTCCAGTATCACAATCCTATTCAAATGTAAATCTGATCATGTCACTCCTATACTTAAAATCTTTTAATAAGAGAGACATACTTGGGGTTCTAGCATCACAGGCCTGAATGAAGTGCTCACCTCAGCATATATAGCAAAAACTACTACTTCTCTAGCATTGTGCAGGTGCTGAGACAGTGAGTGAGATGTTGGGCTTTATAAAGACCCAGTATACAGAGCTGATCTATGTTTCCTCCCCTTCGGGCTGGGAAGTCAGCAGCAGAGCAGAGTTGGCAGGCAGGGCCTACAGGTGTAGGCATACAGGTGGAAGAACTTGTCAGTCAGGGATTTTTGGATTCCAACTATCCTTTTATTCCCTCAAAGTTGACATCAACCTAGTATAAGTGTGCCAGGTCTTACAGACCCTTCCAAAGCCAAGAGGGGTGAAACAGGTGAATAAACCTTCTCCTCTCCTGAACTGAGTGAGTAAAGGGAGACCAGTGGAGTTTCTCCAGATGTCCAGCAGAATACTGACAACCTACCCTTATACTTCAGGCCCATCAGACCATAAACCATCTTGCTCTTCACCTCCTGTAGTATTCCCATCAACAAGGACACTTCAGCAATCCGACTTGCATCCTAAAGAATGGACATGAAGAACTATCAACCAATCTAAGAGGTTCCAACAACCAGAGAGGGGAAGATCAGTTAGAATAATCAAAATCAGATTTCATGAACAGGGCTACTAGAGGAAATAAACAGAACATTGAATAGAAAATAAAATTGCTAAGGAACTAAAAAGAGTTTTAAAAGAAACTAGAAGTAGTTTTAAAAGAGTTTACTTGCATAAAAAATATATTTTTCCATGAAAAATTCAGTAAAGATAGTCATTATTAGGGTTCTAATTAATGCTCCAGAGGAGTAAACGGAAGAAAGACTTCAAAGTACTGAGTAAAAAGAGAAGAAACTCAAAATATCAAAAAAAAAACCCCAAAGCACTGGAGAGACTAGAATGAGAATAAATAAAAATAATAAATGTTCCTAAATGAGAAAAATGAACAAGTTGAGAAAAGACAGTGTGCAGAGGAAATTTTTCCTAAACTGAAGAAAGATCTGAGTTCTCAGATTATAAAGGTTTGTATGGAGTTTTAGCTGAATTGACAAGAAGAACCAAGCAAGTTGAAATTCTTGAATTTCAAGGAGAAAAAGAAAACCTTACAAGTATGCATAGTAAAACCAACCTCCCTGGTCTCACTGGGGGAAAAGATTTGACTTCTCACTCACAACCCAAGAAGCTTAGAGAAAGGGGAAATCATCAACAGCTAACTGAATGGAAAGACTGTGAACCAATAATTCTATACCCAGCTAAAATAGTATTCCCTTGTCTGATGAATAAAAAATACTACAACACAGGCAAAAGAAAAAAGATATATTACTCAAGTGCCCCCCTGAGGAAAACACTTGCAAAAAAATCAACACTTCAATAAATTAACCATAACAGAAATCTCAAGATGGGAGAACATAAAAAGAAATAAAATTATTAAGTGATGGTCCTTCATATGTGTATATATTTGTGAAAATTTAAATTTTACTTAAAATGCATAGTCTAATTGAAATGGGATTCAGATGAGCCAAACTTTGAATGCAAAGAAGTTTTAGGAATATTCTATTCAATTGATTGCACTTAAAATTTTCTTTCCATTTTCACTTATGGTGATCTCTACATTGCTCTGAAGGGACTAATTCAATAAGTTTAAAATTAAAATGCAGGAGTTAAGAAAGCATTGTGCCATAGTATAATGGCAGTACTTTTTCTTTCCACAAATATAAAATAACTAGAACATAAAGTAACTATCTTTTACTAATACATCTTAGATTAAACGAAATATGAAATCTAAATATATACCAGTTGATATCTCTACAGGATTGTATGGTTAAGGAGAAAATCATAGGTGAATACAATCTAGGACACTAATATACTTGTTAGTCTTTGAAGGCTCCCACAACAAAATACTACTTACTGGGTGGCCTCCATGGAGGAAATTTATTTCCTCACAGTTTTGAAAGCCAGAAGTCCAGATGGCAGGTCTGGTTTCTCCTGAGGTCTAACCTGGGTTCATGGCTGGCCACCTCCTCACTGTGTCCTCACATGGCCCTTACTCTCTATGCATGCATCCCTGGTGCCTCTCCCCATTCCTACAAGGATACAAGATATGTTAGTTAGGGCCTCACCCTAGTGATCTCATTTTACCTTACCTCTTTAAATACTCTACTTCCAAATACACTGGAGGCTAGGTATTCAACATATGAAGGGGGATACATAATTTAATCCATAGCAACGGGTTCTTTGAAGGAGATCTTGGGGGAAAGAGGAAGAGAGAGGAAGCAATGAGATGAGAAGCAGAGAGGAAAACACTCTTCAAAAAAAAAGGTATGCATATCTAGCCTCATGTTTACATGTATATGATATAAATATAAAGTAATTATTTCAAAAACATATATTTAATGGTTTCTTCTTAGCATCAAGTCCAAACTACAATATTGCTTATTGTCCTTCTAGGAACAAGTCAGCCTCACGCCCCAGCCTCCTCTGCCTCCTGCAGGTCTTACCCTACCATCACTGCTCCCAAAACCCCAGGCTTCTTCCCCACCCCACCCCCAGGCTTCTTTGACAAAACTCGCAGAATTCTTTAACTTCCTTAGAAACTCCTCCCTTTGTTCACTGTCCCTTTTCCGAGGACACTGTATCCATACTGGGCTTCATTCAGTCTTCCAGTCTCAGGTGAGATTTTACTTCTTTAGGAGAGACTTTTCCTTGCTCCAGACCACGTTTCTCATTGTGTCCAAACTTCAACAGAATCATCTGAATTCTTGTTTAAAATGCAGATACCGTGTTTATACTCCAAAGCTGCTGAATCTACTATTGAGGGGAGGGAAGAAAGGAGAGGAGGAAAGCCTTTTGAACTCTAAAGTGTGTGAATCTATGCCAGGGACTAGTTCAATGCCCTTGCTCTACTCTGCACTATCACTTTGAAACTTCTCCTTTCAGATCTATCATGAGAGTTATTGTTGATTTAGTGCATAGTTTAGCAAGTGTTTTCTATGTGGAGCCAGATGGAAAATATTCTAGGCTCTACACACTAAGAGGCAAAATCAAGGACCTTACCCAGACACCTATATAACAAAATAGAGAACAACAATCTACAAGGTTTTATTAACAAAGTTCAAAGTACAATGAAATATAATTTTTAATAATACAAATATACTAAGAAGAAAATGATGGGGGCGAGGAATAACATTTAGCTTAAGTGGGGTCAAGTTTACTCTCTCTAACATTATAACAGGAACATGACCTCATCCTTCTCCAAAGATTTCCCTTGTTTCACTCCAACATGGTGTGTTACGCTATTTAAGAGGTTGAAAAGTCACTATCACTTTGGAAAAAAAGGTGATACATGATACCATTATGGACCACCATATGTGCATATGCACACTGAGACTGCTGGTAATGAACAAGTTCTGCCAACAAATTCACTCAAATTAGCCTCTAGAATTCCACTGCTACTTTGCTTGAATGCTTTCTCTGCTCTCACAAATAATATACTTCCCTATCTTTTATTGGGTAAACAAAAGCAATGGACTACAGCGGAAATAGTTTAAAACCAGCTTTGCACATGGGAACAAGCATTTTTTAAGAATCAGAACTTGAAGCCAAATGGAAAAGATGACTGACTACATGTAAACAATAAGAGGCACAAAGTTATTTTAGGTCTTGAGCCTTCCAGGGAAGGAGTTGTGTTGGCACTCCCAAATTTCACATTTTTGTTTTTGTTTTTTTTTTCTTTTTTTGGTACTGGGGATTGAACTCAGGGGCACTCGATTGCTGAGCCACATCCCCAGTCTTACTTTGTGTTTTATGTAGAGACAGGGTCTCACTGAGTTGCTTAGCGCCTTGCCTTTGCTGAGGCTGGCTTTGAACTTGGAATTCTCCTCTCAGCCTCCCAAAATGCTGGGATTACAGGTGTGCACCACTGCACCCAGCTTTACATGTCTTTTCTTTGATCATCTTCTCAATTTTCTAGACCTGGGTATGGCAAAGTTAAAAGTACATTAAAAGAACACATGAGTTTATAGAATAGGAAAACTTTCCTACGTGACTCAATATCCAGAAGCTTCTCCAAAAAAGAAAAAAGTCAATAACATAAAAGTAAAAAAATTTTCCTACACTGAAGAAAAAAGAAATATCACCATATTGTGCAACTAAAAAGACTAATGAAATACTAGAAAACAATTAATTTATATAGTGAGAGCCTCTGAAAATAGAGAAGGAAAAAACCAAAAACTATAAAAATTTTCACTAAGGATACAGAGATAACTCAAAGGAAAGAAAATGCGAATGATTCTTTTAAAAAGTTGGAAAACTTTTTTCATAATAAGAGAAATGCAAATTAAAACTACAGTGAGATACAATTTCTCACCTATCACAATGGCAAAAATCCAAAACTTTGACATCATACTCAGTTGGCAAGACCATGGAGAACAGACCCTCTCATAATTTGTTGATGGGAATGCAAAACGATTCAACCCCTATAAAGGGGAATCTGGCAGTTTCTAGCAAAATGTCTTATGTATTTACCCTTTGACCCAGCCATCCCACTTCTAAGAATCTCTTCCACAGAAACACTGGCAGAGATACAAAAAGACACATGCATGAGGCTATTCATTTCAGCACTATTTGAAATAGCAAAATTCTGGAAACAACCCAAAGGCCCATCAACAGAGGCTAGTGGAATTAACTATAGTATATCCACGCAACAGGGGTACTATACAGCTGTAAAAAGAAACAAAATCTTTCTGTATACTATACAGATTCCCAGACTCTCTCACTTCTTAATGCCCTTAGTGTCTCTGTAAGTTTTTCACAGTGTTCCTAGGCCAAAAGAAATGTCTAACTGTTCTACTTATTAATAGAATTAATTAAATAATTCCATTTTTTAATGTATGAATTAGTCTGGTCCTGGAGCATATTGGCAGGGAAAGAATAGAAATTAAAGTTCTTTAAACATTCCTTGTTTGTCCATATTGTTTTTAGCTATAAACATATTTTATATAAATAAAAAACAAAATAAAGCAATTCTTAAAGCTCAAAAGCAAAAAAGTGATCTTATGTATCCAGTTCATGGCCTTAACTAGAGGAATTAGTTCACATTGATTTTAACTCCAGTGTGACTCTATATCTGTACTAGGATATGCTCTAACAACTATAATAACTATAAATCACAACTTAAACTGATTTAGGAAATCATAATGTTTGTGTTGCTGTTAGTTTTATTCTGAGACTACTGTCTATTGTTGTGGGACAAAGGAATTGAGCAGGAATGCTGGGATAATTTGGAACCATAATTTTCAGCAGAGAAGGAAGAAGATAACAGATGTAAGAATAATGAGATCAAATGAAACTTTTGTGGACCTGAATTTAAATTGAAAGTATCAGCATGACTCATAGTATATTTTATCCTAAAAAAAAAAATAGTACATCTCTGTCTGATAAAAAAGCCAAGAAACTCCAGGAATAAGCATATGCCATTTGTCATTAAAATACCCCCCAGAAGGAACACTTAGAGAAATGGATGACTCCAGATCTGGAGTAGGAATTACAAAAGATGAGTCTGTAATATCTTATCATGTCAGAAGGCAAATCAAAGACAGCTAAACTCATGTCAAATGCACTTGGGTAAATATGCCAAAAGGCTCCCATAAACCAAAGGCAGCACAATTTGACCAACAATAAAAATAATGTACTGAAATACACAAGGTAAGTTTAAATACAGAGGTCTTAGTTGACACTTAAAAATCAGTTATCACTGAAGGGTGACAGGGAATGGACTCATTATTTGAAAAACTGGTAAGAAACAGGAAGAAACAAGCATATAACCAGTCTTCCTTAGTATATGAACTGTGCTCCAAGGAAATCAAAGAGTTGACAAGAGGAGTTTCTATAAGTACTACAAGCAGCTAATAAATTAGAAGGGAATCATGTAGAATTAAAATATTCACAACTCCTAATGCAAAGCTGCTCAAAATTGAGTATATACAGGAATCACCTAAGGATCTTGTTTAAAAACAGGATTTCACTCCACAGGTCTGAAGAAGGCCTGAGATTCTGCATTTCCAAGAAACTCCAAGTGATGTCCTTTTAGAGAAGACCCTAATGAATGTGGATTTAGGCAGTGATCATCAGTGGCCACAGGCATTACAAAGAGAGGCAGCCTACAGGCTTCCTGATTGAAGTGTAACACACTACTTCTAAAGTAGAAAAGAAAGAGAGAAAGAAAGAAAGAAAGAAAGAAAGAAAGAAAGAAAGAAAGAAAGAAAGAAAGAAAGAAATCACTGCCAAATCTGATCAAACCACTAAATCTAATTACCAATTTACATGAAATGCAGTATATCAGGATCATGTGAAATGATGCCACTGATATGCTATCAACAAAATGCAACGTGAATGAATACAGGTAAAACACCCAGTCTCATCAACACATCAATCACTTTTTTAAAAAAATGAGGAAAAGGGGTTGGGACACAAATAGATTAAAAGCAACTTAAAAATCATATCAACCAATAATAGTACACAAGCTTCATTTATGTCCTGATCCAAAGAAATGAATTGTTCAAAAAAAATCATAAGGTAATGGAAAAATTAGTATACTAACAATATTTTAATGGTAATAAAAATAATAAATGTACTTAGGTGTGATCATCTTGTTATGCTTTTAAAAAGGAGTATCCTTTGCTAAGGACAGACTGGTATGATGGCTACGTTTGCTTCAAAATCTTGAGTGCACTGGATGAAAAATGAACAAAGGTAGAGATGAAACAGCTTAGTTATAACCTATGATTGCAGAGGCTGAGTGATGAGCATTGCTCAAAATTTTTCATAACATATGTCTACTAAATGCACAAGACAAAGTGAAAAACCAAATTCCAGATCTTAATCTAAATACAGCTTTTAGCTATCAGCCTTGAGTAAAATATTTAACTATTTGATTATTCTTCTTATACAGAATGTAAGGAAGTCCTGAAACAATGTAGAAAAGCCTAAAACCTATCTTTTAAATATGTAAACAGCTGCAAAAAAAAAAAAAAAAAAAAGTACTGTATGTGCAGAAAACAAAGAATAGTAAACTTATGTGAAAAGCAATTTCAAAATCGACCTGGGGAATCCCAAGGAGTTTATAGTCAAAATGGGATGTGAATTCAGACAGCTAGGTCATCACAGATAAAGGAAGTGAGAAGGGAAAATATCTGATCATTTTGGCAAAGAGTGAGCAACTCTGCATAGCTGGTGTCTTCATCCACTTGTTCCTCTATAACAAAATACCTGAGACTGAGTAATTTATAATGAAGAGAGATTTGTCACAGTTCAGAAGAGTGGGAAGTCCAAGATCAAGATGCCAGTATCGCGTGAGGGCCTTCTTGCTGCATTATCTCAAAGCAGAAGGACAAAGACAGGGAGAGAAAGAGGAGCCCCAACTAGTTCTTTTATAAGAAGCCCATTCCCTGATAACAAATGTATTCCCATGATAGTGGTCTTAATCCACTCATAAGGACAGAGCCCCTCTTAAAGATCCTACCTATCAACATTCCCACATTGGGGATCAAGTTTCCAACACAGGAACACTGGGGAACATATTCAAACTATAGCAGCTGGATTTATAGAGTGTCAGGATGAAGAGATAAGTTCAATCAAAGATAAAACTGGGGGGCGGTTCCAAGATGGCAGGCTAGACAGTCCACTCTGTGCTAGGCTCCCAGGGACCAAGGCTGGAAGTGGTGGAGGCGCAGTTTTCCAGCCAGCTTCCTGGCATCATTCTGCAGCTCACCATCCCACGAAGGAATTTTGCTCCTGTGTGTGTGAGTACAGGATCACCAGGAGGCAGCGGTAGCCGGGAGGCATGACTTTAGCCCTGGCCGGAGAAACACAGTTGCAGCCTGGGCCTCGGCCCAGGGCTCAGGCTCTCTGAGACCGAGACTGGAAGTAGCAGGCTGTCATTCTCCAACCAGTTTCTTAGCAGCTCTCTGCGGCTCACCACCCCACGAAAGAGTCTCGCTTGCGTGTGTGAGCGTGAGGCCACGGGGAGACAGCGGTAGCCAGGAGGAGTGACTTCGGTGCCAACCGGTGGAGTGCAGTTGTGGTGGGGGATCCAGCCCAGGGCTTCAGCCCGGAGTTTATCCCGGGCGTGTCGGGCCTGCTTCTGCACAGGGTGCCTGGCCCCAGCGCCCACCCAACCACGAGAGACCGCTAGCAGTTGCTACGGTGGACCGACTGTCTCCTGAGCGGAACCCCAGCTATTGTTCTTTGTGGACCACCTTCTAACACAGTGGAACTTCCTACACACCAGGGGGTGCAGGTGAACACCTGGGAGCAAACCTTGGCCACGGTGGAACAGCGACTCCACCAGCGGCCCAGAGTTTCACCTTGGCCTGGGACCAGTACCAAGGATACCAGCCAGGAAAGTCCAGCAAACGATGGACAATGCCACCTACTGGAGGAGAAGTAATGAAACCCTGCAGGGAAACTATAACCATATAGGAGTTAAAACTGTAACACCTTGGATCAGCAGAGCTAGAAGGAAAGACACACAAACATCATGAGAAAACAAGGGAAGAAAGTGACTCAAACAAACCAAGATACTACACTCCTAGAATCCATGGGCTGTACAACAGGAGGAATGACAGAACAGGAATTCAGGATGTACATAATTAAAATGGTCGGTGACTTAAAGAATGATATAAGAGAGCAAACCCAGTCAGCAATAGATCACTTTGATAAAGAGATACACAGGCAAATACTGGAAGTAAAAAATCACTTCAATAAGGAGAGATTCTGACAAGGAACCAAACAGAAATCCTTGAAATGAAAGAAACAATAAACCAAATCAAAAAACTCAATAGAAAGCATCACCAGCAGATTAGACCACTTGGAAGTCAGAACCTCAGATACTGAAGACAAAATATTTAACCTGGAGAATAGAGTTGACCACACAGTGAAGATGGTAAGAAGCCATGAACAGAACATCCAAGAGCTTTGGGACAACATTAAAAGACCAAACTTGAGAATTATTGGGATAGAAGAAGGCATAGAACTCCAAACCAAAGGAATGAACAATCTATTCAATGAAATAATATCAGAAAACTTTCCAAATATGAAGAATGAATTGGA